>JABSNV010000376.1:72500-75000 GCA_024085815.1 Flaveria linearis | reverse complement strand
ATTTAGTGGTTTTCTTAGGATCCCTCCCCTATATATATATACACACACACACACACACACACACACACACACACACACACACACACACACACACACACACACACACACACTAGTAGCGTGCCCGCGCGATGCAGTGGGTGTGACACTTTTACTTGCAATTCTCGTGTCCTGTAAACATCTTATGCGACTAATATCGTTTACAAACAAATTGAAAATTTTTAAAAAACATTCTTTGTTAGCCAATTATAAGAATTTTCTTTAAAGTTGAAGTTTTCCTACCTTCAAAGGAAGGACAGAAGATAACTCAAGAATACTATTAGCAATCATTGCATGGTTTTTTTTGTAAGTGCAAGAAGACAAAACTATAAATTACGTATTACAACTTTGCTATAATTTAACTCTCTTCTAATATAGGTCTTAAGTTCAAATTACACCTCCTCTTGTTTCTTATCATAAACTCTTGAAAGCAACCTTCTCATTGCAAGCTACGACTTACCTAATCGTGTTATTAACAAGATATCAGCGGGTCTCGTGAGATTTGTAACAACTAACATGTTCTCATGAAAACCACGATGTACAATTATAAAATGCCAATAATAAGTAAATTGACTGCATGAACTTTCGGTTGATAGTAAAGCTTTTAAGTTGGTAAAAAAAATTAGGGAAGTACTTTGGCTGTTAACCAAATGTCTTAATGCCCTTGGATCCAGTTATGTAATTTTAGATTAAAACCATACCAAATAAGATCATGTATCATACTTTCATTTAAACATAAGTCAGATGTGGTGGTTATGTCATATGTTACCAAATTGCTTTTTTCTAAATTGGTAAACTATTATTTGGGCGAAACTGGTCTGTTTGAGTTGACCTAAAACATTGTTTGTCTAAAAATTAATAGTGTTTATAAGTAGTTAGCATATCACATATGATAAACAAAAAAAATTACTCAATAAACTAACTACAAATAAATTTATTAGGAGATTTTATGCATTAAAGAACATAAGGATATTCGACTCATTTGAAAAGTCTTAATGTTAGCCAAGTTTTTAGTTTCACGTATTAGAGATTAACTGAATAAAGACGTAGGTTTTGATGTGGAAAACTTTTCTTTTATTCTTTCAGCGTGTTTTAGTACCACTGCATGCATAATGAGAAATGGTATGCTTTGTTATATGCTTTGTTATATGCTTTGTATATGCGTTGTATTTTGATTGTTATTGTTATTGCCTGTGTTAACGAGTCGGGGGTCTCTTCGGAAGCGGTCTCTCTATCTTTCTAGATAGAGGAAAGACTTGCTACCATATACCCCTCCCAGACCCTGCCCTTCAGCGGGAGACACTGGGTATGTTTGTTTGTTTGTTTGTTTACTCTCGCATTAGAATCCAATGCAAATACCTAAATAAAAAAACATTGAGATTAGGATAATCAAGATGCCAAAAGGGAAAACAATTTTTTAGCACTTACATTATCAGCATGAATGTGATCATCCAAATTCAAACCATCAATATCCATGACCGGTAAACCATCATCAACAACCAATGTTAGAGGCAAAATCTTGAGTTGTCTAACTGGAATTACGTTGCCAACTTCACACTAATCTTCATTTAGAACTTGTTACTAATCGATCCTCCACACGCCATCAGTCAATAACTTAAACTTCAATCAACATTGTACCATCAAGAATGTTAAAATAACTCGGTCCAATTAAGTTAAAAAGCTCATTATCTATCCAGTTACTCGCGATTACATACTAAACCCATCACTAATGCATCAAGATTCAACTAAAAAACCTCAATCAACCAATAAAAATATTAACAAATTTTGTATCCGCCAAAGGTAAACAATGATTTTCAACTCACCATTAGCACTTATACAAAGAACAACCTGATATGCATAAGCAAACAAGATCTGGCAGAATAAAAAAACATGTTCATTTATCATGTAATGTTCATCATTCAGAATCCCACAGAAGAAAATCCATTATCCATGTATTTCCTATGCACATACAAGTACACACATTACTTATATTACAACATATAACATCACAAGACAATCAAGAATAATTGAAGATCACCTAATCTCATAAGCTTCTGTATCGTCTTCTTCACCTGAAGTCTCAGCACTCCAAGCTACAATAATCAATTAGAATGATTAAACAAGCAAAATCTTATGAAAACAATAAGTCAAAGAAATCAACTAAATTAAATAAAATTATGGTGGACTAAGGATCCGTTAATTCCATAGGTGCATGTAGAAGTTAGAACAAAATGAGTACTAATTCCAATATTAAACCATAAATCTTGTATTCCCATCCCAATGATTTATGAAATTATATTGAAGAGTAGATCAACTGATCAATTGCTAAAATGTATCATTCTTCTAACACATGTGATTACCTCATCATCATCATCGTCATCTTCTTCTTCATCGACATTATCTTCTTCATCGTCTTTCCAATGTTTGCTACCCATTTTCTTCACCGTCCATTTCTTTTAATTAA
>JABSNV010000376.1:0-67500 GCA_024085815.1 Flaveria linearis | reverse complement strand
CACAAAAGTAGTTGTTGCTAGCTGGTTACGAATACATACATTGGGAATTCTCTCAAAGTCATTTAACCAAAAAGGGAGAATTCCAGTTTGTTATACACAATCACTTATGTATACAAGTTGGATACATTCTTACACAGTAAACCTTGTAGATTATATTATGTTGGTTGCATCATGATAACGAAATACAAGTTTCATTTCATCCATCAAATGGTAAAAAAAGATAACTAGATACATACAACGACAAAACTAATAATCTAATACATGTTTAGTAAAAGAAAACATTTTCTTAGTTTCTACATTCCTAGTTAACTAATTTTATAATTAGTTTCAAAGGGAATTCTCGCTCAAATTAAGATTTATTAAGAGAGTGTCACCATCTCTTGGCCTTAGGCTATGTTCATAAGAGAATCCTTGCTTTTCCTGATGGAAGGATCGTTAAATGTTTCCCACGACTTAAGTCATTTGGCGTCGCCATAGAGAAAATCAATAAGAAGACCAAAAAGCTTCAATTGAACCCACACTAAGAAACTATGCCATGACCACCAAAATCGATCATAATAACCAAAATCATAGCATAACTCAAGAAGATGAACAACTGTTAGAGAAAACGAATTTACGATGGTTTTAGAAAAGTGTTCAAGTTAACTATAAGAGCATCATCAATAGAGAATCTTAGAAACATCAAAACATGTTTCTAGTAAGTTGTCACATCATAAAAACAATCCTTCTTTAAAACCCTTATAAACCTTTCAAATAAAAACCCAAAAAAACCTAAATATATTTTCACATCATCCTCATATTATACATTGATATATAAATACATATATATACACACACATAAAGAAAGAAGTGATTTGTTTTGTTTTAATTACTACCCAACCCCATGGCCCTCAATAGAGGTGGACACCATAAACGTGCCACATCATTTTAAAAACAACCAAAAATTTCTTATTGGAGATGGTTTAAAGAATATTAGGATAACTCATAAAGATCAAAACAAACGAATACTAAAGTAGTCAAGCCTCTATCAAGTAGTCCTCAACGCATGACATAATGCTAAACCAAGCTTGGGTAAGAGGGTAGTTTGCTGACATTCTGATATTTGTAGGTGTTTTATATATAAGAGCTGTTTCTTTAAGAAAAATATAAGTTCGACCCTTAATAGTAATCGAGATAGAATAGAACCTTATGATTATCACTCGACCAAGAAATCCTTATTCCACCACTTTGCACGATTATAATGGATTGAAAGGACACCGTTATTCAAAAGATCGTTCTATTCAAAAGATCGTTCTATTTAAGCAACTATTGTGCATTGCAAAAGGCTTTTAAAAAATAGCATAGGGTTTTATTACATTGTGTTTTATTCCATCCATGTCTAAATAATTAATAAGTTGAACCAAACAAACACGAACGAGGTTTGATTGTGTTATTCAGTTTAACTTTAACCAAACAAACGCATAAATGCAAACCTTAAACAAATTAATTTTCGTATTCGCATCCGTTCCTTAAACAATAAACGTGTTTATGTTAGTTATGTTGGTTTGCTAATTAATATTCTACAATAAAAAAAAATAGTCTTATAAAAGTCATATAAGAAGTTTTAAATTAAACCACAAAAATATTTTCTAATAAAGTAAATAACTTTTTGTTTATTAATGAATTTAAACTTACTTTGAAGGTTTTGATGTGTAACATGATCTTAAACTTTGGTGTTTTGACTATAAATCCCCTAAAACTACTCATGCCCTCCAATTTAATGTCTTGAAGCAAATAAGTTTTTTATCACAAACAATGTCCTAAGGTTTGATGGTTGTCCTTATTGACATGCCACAAGAAACCAAACATTTATCCACCATCTTCCCTCCCACCATCCATCACCCAACGGGGTCGAGGCGGTGGTGTGACGGCAGGTGGTGAAAAACGAAAAACAATGACTCTAGCCGCGGAAAAAGGCGGTGGTAAGGCGACACAATGGCAAAAGGTTACAGAACCAACTCGTGAATCAGCCGCTGCTCTCCATTATGTTTTATCGCGTGTAGTATTGATAACGACACATTATATCTTCTCCATGTTGAGAATCCTACATTTTGAAAAAACTGTTTCAAGAAACAATCATCTTCATCCACCATCACCGCGAGGGAAGGTGGTGGTTGTCATGGTGGTGTTGGTGGCGCTTGCATTGGCGGAAACGCTGACTTTCTTGACCAAATGAAGAGCGCGTGTGAGCTTGTGCACCCGAGGTGAAGGTGAAGGTGTCGAGGGTCGAAACGGATGTGAAAGATAAAGCTTATGTGATTATATCAGAAACCAAAGTGCATGGAATTGATCTTCTTGTTGTAGGAAAACGTCAAAGTTTAGCCAATGTAATATTAAGGTAAGTTCTTTATTGTTCTTGCCAATTTCTCATAGTTTGACTTTAGAAAGGTCAAACTTATGATTTTGACTTTCAAATTACCATCAAACTTTTTCCGAATGCTGAAAAACAAAAATTTTCTGATTGTAAAAGGGTAATGGTACAAGAAAAGAAAACTTCACACAATAGTAATCAGGTTTCCGAAGCTTTTCATCAAAGTCACTTAAAGTTTTTTTGTATAAATGTTAAATTCTTTTAGTATTATGTGACATATATGAATTTTTAGTTACTATTCAGTGCCAATGAGTCGTAGATCAACTGGTTTAGGAGGAGGCATCCTATGACTTTTTAAAGTGGAGGTAATGGGTTGAAGTCTCACTAGGTGCAATATGCTCCAAGTGGGTCAAGGGTTTTACCACAGTGGCCCTTTGGGCGGTGGGTTTCCCTTGGAATGGTGGGCGAGCCGGGTCACCAGCGCTGTCTGTGTTCGCAGGCGTGGGTGACCTTTTGCCAATGGGTTTACTCAGGTGACCGGACTTAAAAATTATTCATTGGCCGTTTGCTTTTACTATTAGAATTAAAAAATATATATTTTATAAGTTCAACATATCTACTTGTTCAACAGCCGTCTACAACTTTATTACTGTTGGATTATGTCCGGTTCGGTTACGTCACGTTGCCAACCGAGCTATGACCCGTAAGAGTTACACCTTGGGCAACAAATATTAAGTCCACTTAATTTGATTAACTGGCGCTTACGAACTATATCGGTTTTTATAATTTATAATTGTTATAAATTATTTAGTATTAATGTTTATTTAAATAAATAAATAAAGAAAAGGTGATGGAGCACTACCTGGTGTTTGGATCAAGATGCAAGTTGGAGCACTATGTTTGTGATGGCTCAATTATTGCTTTCATTTTGAACGTTCCTTTTAAAAGAAGAAGTGATGGAGCACTACCGGGGGTCTTGAGGGTTCATCATATTCTCTTTCTCTCTCTCTATCTCTCTCTTCAAGACCTTGAAGTTGATATTATGAAGATTCCTCTGTTCTTCTGCTGGTAGAATCGAACTCTTTGATTTTTCTTTCAACTTTCAAACAACCGATATATTTGATTGCAACCGTGGATCACGCCTCTTAGAGCCGCAACCACTGTGTTCCAATTTAATGTTCGTTGATTCTAGCATTCATTCGTTGTCCTTCGGTGTCTCAAACGGTTAATTATTAACCACAAAGGTATATTATATCTCATCAGTAGGTTATTCATATTCTGTATTTGCATTGTTTATAACCCAGATCCTGTCGGATTCATTCTGGTATTTTATTATTACTCCGCTGCGTTAACTGTTATTAATTAGATTAATAATTATCAAAACTGTTTTGATAAATAAACCTAACGAAGATACCACTGAACCCAACAGTGGTATCAGAGCCAGGCTTACAACATGCAAATCAGATCCGGTCTGTTAACTGGTTATAGATCACAAATTTTAAAATTATTTGAAGTTTTTGATTTATATTATTTTGGACAACTTGTTTATTTTGGTTAAATATTTATTAACCAAAAGATTGCCCGTATTATTTTGATTGTGTTTTAATATGTAAATCTGGCTAGACCCTGTGGTTGAATGGTTGTGATGTGATTTGTTATTGTTAAAGTTTTTGGTTTTATGGTTTTTGGCCCATTTGATGGCTCAAAGTTGTAATTGATTAGAGTTTTCTTTTATTTTGTATTTCTTTTGTAAATATTGTAATATTTGAAGACCCGAAGTCAAAACTGGAGACAAGACGAATCAAGGAGTCAGTGGGAGCCCATCAAGACAACTAGATGAACTTAGGTCCATCCTTGTGGTTGTTTTGTGTTTTCACCCATGACCTAGCTTGATCTTGCTATTTGGCTCTAGCGAGATCAAACAATCATAGCCATTAGATTTACATATTATTTGATATTATGGTTGCTTTATTTTATATCACCCAACCTAATATCAAACTAATTAAAAAAGTTTTTTTTACAAACAAAATAAATAACAAGTTTTAAACTTATTTTTACAACTTGTTAAACTATTAAAACAAATTGTTTGTTTTAAATGGGATAATCGGATAAGTTTTCAAATTCAAATTAGTTTAATTTCAAAACTTAAAACTTGATAATTTTTAAATTAGAATTAATTATCCATTTAAAAGGATAACTAGATAAGTTTTCAAATTTAAAATTAGTTTAAATTTTAAAACTTAAATCTTAATAATTTAAAATTATCAACTTAAAAATCGGTTGTCTATCTCGCGATGAACCTAGTTTTAATAGGGTATTAAAACCTGGTGTCCCGAGAGCTGAAAGGGTTCGTCATTTATTATCATGAACTATATATTGTAAAACTAACTTTTACGACGCAATTATAACTTAATTATACGTTGTGTTTGACCATATTCGGTAAACACTAAAATTGGATCCCATAGATAAAAATCAATAGTCTATGCCACCCTACTATAAGTAACACTTGGAACATTAAGCGAAACATCAGTGTTTGGAGCCACAGCACCGCACTTGATGTGTAGTTTATTCTTCCAAGGTGCAAAGGTTTTGTTGACACATCCGGCCCTTTCACAAGTAACTGTTTTAGGATGACTATTACTTTTCTCTCTTGTTACGTGCCACAGCTGTCTAGAGAGAAAAGTGGGCATAGATGAGGCTAAACGTATCAATGCATTGACAAATGTTGTCGTTGCGGCCTCATACACGAGAGTTGTGCAATTTTCACAATTGATAAACATTGTCAGTCTGCCTAATCACTTACTAATGTTGCGTGCCCTAGCTGCCTTTAGTGACTGACCAAGCCAGATTCTCATTCCTTATTTAAAAATTACTGTAAATGGGTCATTAATTAAAATAAGGAAATAATACATCGAAAATACTAATTAATTTATTTTGCTTATAGATGTCTTCAGAAACCAACAACTCCTTCATTCTCAAGTCTATTCTTGAGAAAGAGAAACTTGATAACACCAACTTTCTCGCATGGCACCGCAATCTGAGATTGGTTCTCAAGATGGCGAAAAAGCTCTATGTTATAGATAGCGCTGTTCCAACGAGCCTGAAAACAATACGGCCGCAGCCCGTAGAACTTGGGAAAAATTTAAGAAGGATGCCGATGAGGTATCCTGCCTTATGCTAGCCACCATGTCTCCTGATCTCCAGAAGAACATGGAGGACATGACTGCATTTGACATGATTGAGCAACTTAAGGGCATGTTTCAGAAACAGGCCCGACAAGAGCGCTATGATACCATGAAGCAGCTTATATCCTACAAAATGCAAGTAGGCTCGCCTGTTAGTGCCATGTGCTTAAAATGAAAGGGTACATCGACCAAATGGCCAAACTTGGTTATCCTATGCAAGATGAAATGGCAGTAGACTTCATTTTGAACTCCTTGCCTAGTTCTTACGACCAGTTCATATGAACTTTAATATGAATGCGTGGGTTAAGAGTGTAGCTGAACTACACGGTATGCTCAAAACTGCTGAGCAAACATACCAGGTAAAGCCAGTCAAATATTGATGGTCCGATCTACTGGTGTTAGGAAACCAAACCCCAAGAAAAAACTTATAACAATAAGGGTAAAGGTAAAGTTGTTGCTGCCAAGCCTGCCACCAACAACAAACAGCTGGCTAAAAACAAAGCAACGCCCCCTCCTGAGGAGCGACACTGTTTTGAATGCAATAAGATGGGACACTGGAGACGTAACTGTCCTGACTATCTAGCCAAGCTGAAGGTGAAGAAGGCCAATGGTGAAGGCTCTTCTTCAGGTATTCTAATTTATGTTATTGAACTTTTCACTGTTTCCAGCAACACATGGGTATTTGATACTGGATGTGGTTACCACATCATTAATGTCTTGCAGGAGCCTGAAAAGTGGAAGAAACTGAAACAAGGCGACATGGAGCTCATCGTTGGTGATGGGAAAAGAGTACCGGTTCTAGCAACTGGAACATATCATCTTTCTTGTCCATCTGGTCTTGTAATTACTTTAAATAATTGTTTGTTTGCTCCTGGTTTAACCAGAAACATTATTTCAGTTTCTTTATTGTTTGAACAAGGATTCAAGTATGTTTTTAATGATGCTGTTATTTCTGCCTACTTGAATGATATCTTTTATTTTGAGGCTAAACCTCAAAGTGGTATTTATGAGATTGATATTCAAACAGACAATAATGTATATAATCTTTCTAAACGTATCAAATCTGGAATTAACGATACGTTTCTATGGCATTGTAGACTTGGCCACATAAGCAAGGCCCGTGTGAAAAGGCTTCAGTCCGAAGGGATTCTTGAATCCACAGGACATGAATCTTTTGATGAATGCGAATCTTGCTTAGCTGACAAACTCACAAAGGATCCTTTCACCCATGTTGGTGAATGGGCTAAGGATCTGTTAGCACTTATACATTCTGATGTATGTGGTCCTTTCAGAACCATGTCTAGAAATCACGAAAGATACTTTGTTACGTTTATTGACGATTATAGTCGATACGCCTATGTCTACCTTATGAAGCATAGACATGAAACCTTTGTAAAGTTCAAAGAGTTTCAGAACGAAGTAGAAAACCAACTTGATAAGACTATCAAAGTACTTCGATCAGATCGAGGTGGAGAATACCTAAGCCAAGAGTTCATTGATCATCTAAAGGAATGTGGAATTGTTTCACAGTTCACTCCACCCGGCACACCCCAACTTAATGGCGTGAGTGAGAGGAGAAATCAAACTCTACTTAATATGGTTCGATCGATGATGTGTAGAACTAACTTACCTCACTCCTTTTGGAGTTATGCTCTTATGACCGCCGCCCGCCTTGTCAATCTGGCACCGACTAAGAAGGTAGATAAAACTCCATATGAGATATGGCATGGGTCTAAACCCAATTTGTCTTACCTTAGAGTATGGGGATGTGATGCTTATGTCACTAGCGAGTCTAATGACAAGCTAGATCCTCGAGGCGAAAAAGCTATTTTCGTTGGATACTATAATAGAAGCGGGTATTACTTTTACCATCCTGATGCAAATATGATTTCCATCAAAAGGAAGGCACATTTCCTCGAGAAAGAGTTTCTTGATCGAGGAACTGGAAGTAATATTGTGGATCTTGAAGAAATTCGAGAACCACAAACAAACGCTGATGTTGTCGGTGTGTCTGAACAACAAGAAATTGTTACTGATTCAGACATAAACACAAGCGTTCGCTGAAGTAGCAGAACTCGTAAAGAACCTGACAGATATCTTTGGAATCTAGAGGGTCCTGAGGTTCTGGTAGTAGCTGATTCTGGTGATGAACCTACTAACTACAAATCTGCTATCTCAGATCCGGAATCTACGAAATGGCTAGATGCCATGAACGCCGAGATGCAATCCATGCGAGACAATCAAGTCTGGGACTTGGTTGAGCTACCTCCCGGTTCACGGGCTGTAGGGAGCAAGTGGCTTTTCAAGAGAAAAACCGACATGCATGGAAATGTACACACCTATAAAGCACGGCTAGTTGCGAAAGGTTTCACTCAAACTCAAGGTGTTGACTATGATGAAACTTTCTCACCCGTTGCTATGATCAAATCGATTAGGATATTGCTTGCCATAGCCGCGTACTATGATTACGAGATATGGCAAATGGATGTCAAAACCGCTTTTCTAAATGGACATCTCTCTGAGGATGTCTATATGGTTCAGCCTGATGGTTTTGTCGATCCACAATATCCAAATAAGGTGTGCAAACTGCATAAGTCCATTTATGGACTTAAACAGGCATCCCGTAGCTGGAATCTTCATTTTGATCAGAGAATCGTCGAATTCGGTTTTGTCAAAAGTGAATATGAGCCTTGTGTTTACAGAAAGGCTAGTGGGAGCACTATATCGTTCCTCATATTGTATGTGGATGATATACTGATCATTGGAAACAATATCTCAATGCTTAACGAAGTTAAAAAATGGTTGGGAGCTTGTTTCGCAATGAAAGATCTTGGAGAAGCTGCTTACATTCTAGGAATAAAGATCTATAGGGATAGATCTAAGCGGCTTCTAGGGCTTAGTCAAAGCACATACATAGACAAAATGATGACGCGCTTTAAGATGGAAAACTCCAAGAAAGGAGGTGTTCCAATGACTAAAGGTACCGTGTTGAACAAATCGCAATCCCCTTCAAAGGAAATTGATATTAAGCGAATGGAAAAGGTTCCATATGCTTCAGCGATTGGTTCCATCATGTATGCTATGCTGTGCACTAGACCTGACGTCTCGTATGCCTTGAGCATTACTAGCCGTTATCAGCAAAACCCTGGCTTTGCCCATTGGACTGCAGTTAAGAACATTCTAAAGTACTTGAGAAGGACTAAAGATATGTTTTTAATATTTAGAGGAGTTGAAGAACAGCTCACTGTAAGATGTTACACTGATGCTAGTTTTCAAACTGACTGAGACGACTCTCGCTCACAATCTGGTTTTGTATTCATACTCAATGGTGGAGCCATCTCTTGGAAAAGTTCCAAGCAAAATGTGGTGGCAGATTCTACCACTGAATCTGAATACATTGCAGCATCTGATGCTGCAAAGGAAGCTGCTTGGATGTAGAAGTTCATAGCCGATCTCGATGTGGTTCCAAGTATTCAGCAACCAATCGAGATATTTTGTGATAACACAGGTGCTATTGCTCAAGCCAAAGAGCCCAGATCTCATCACAGGGCCAAGCACATTCAGAGAAAGTTTCATTATATACGGGACATAGTGAAACAGGGAGACATCGTGATAAAAAAATTGACACAGATCAAAACCTAGCAGACCCGTTTACTAAGCCCATGACTCAGAACAAGCATGATCTGCATAGAAATGCGATCGGGCTTAGATTAGCTAGTGATATGTTTTGATTTAGTATTTGAATGTATGAACTTTTAAACAGTTATACTTTTGAATTCATTTTTATCTACTGATATAGATACAATTATGAATCCTATAACTGTGTTCAATTTTAATACGTTTAATCCATGGATATTGTATTCTAAATTATCCATAGTCGGTCAGACTTGTGGGAATAATTCTGAATTAAGACTATTCTGAATTTAGACTCAAGGAGTTGACTTCTAAATTCACAGACCTCATTATGAATGACGTTGGATGTAACTCGCCACAAACCATCTTTATTATAAGATGCTTTGATACTGGTATACTCATTTAGTATCCTATGACCTCAGATGCATACTAGAACTTCCGTTTACCGAGGGTTATTCTTTGATCACTGTCAACCGCTGTCGCGTAACTGCCAGTCATAAAGGCTTTGGTTGGGAATAATTCTGAAGTTCAGTGGGAGTTGTATGTAGTCAATAAGGGATTCTGTACTCTTACATTATATGTAACAGTTAGACATCGTGGCGCCTTCGTTGATTCAAACTGGTGAAGTGTGAGGCCTCACCCAAACTGACTGTGTGTTTGATTGGACCATTTTGAATCTGGATCGAGAACAAAAATGATTGAGCTCCATATGAGAATTAATCTCAATGACTCAGTTGATGTCTTTTACAGAAAGGATAAATGACTATGATTACCATAAGTTTATTGTCTTGTTATAGTAAAATGATACTAGAAGAAGATGTTTGGTTAATGACTTTAAAGTGTCATACCTTGTTGGGGGCAGCCATGTGCAGCTAGAGCGCCGCTGACTGTCTACGTGGAATTTAACCGAATGCCGTCCAAGTGGGAGCTTGTTGGATTATGTACGGGTTCGGTTAATCACGTTGCCAACCGAGCTATGACCCGTAAGAGTTACACCTTGGGCAACAAATATTAAGTCCACTTAATTTGATTAACTGGCGCTTACGAACTATATCGGTTTTTATAATTTATAATTGTTATAAATTATTTAGTATTAATGTTTATTTAAATAAATAAATAAAGAAAAAGTGATGGAGCACTACCTGGTGTTTGGATCAAGATGCAAGTTGGAGCACTATGTTTGTGATGGCTCAATTATTGCTTTCATTTTGAACGTTCCTTTTAAAAGAAGTGATGGAGCACTACCGGGGGTCTTGAGGGTTCATCATATTCTCTCTCTCTCTATCTCTCTCTTCAAGACCTTGAAGTTGATATTATGAAGATTCCTCTGTTCTTCTGCTGGTAGAATCGAACTCTTTGATTTTTCTTTCAACTTTCAAACAACAGATATATTTGATTGCAACCGTGGATCACGCCTCTTAGAGCCGCAACCACTGTGTTCCAATTTAGTGTTCGTTGATTCTAGCATTCATTCGTTGTCCCTCGGTGTCTCAAACGGTTAATTATTAACCACAAAGGTATATTATATATCATCAGTAGGTTATTCATATTCTGTATTTGCATTGTTTGTAACCCAGATCCTGTCGGGTTCATTTTGGTATTTTATTATTACTCCGCTGCGTTAACTGTTATTAATTAGATTAATAATTATCAAAACTGTTTTGATAAATAAACCTAACGAAGATACCACTGAACCCAACAATTACAACCTGTTTAATACAACAAATTACACGTATAAGCCATCAGGTTAGGGTTTGATGTTTTTGACAAGAATAAATATACTGGTCAAATCATGAATTTCAACCATCCAACTCATCAGCCTGACACGTTTACCGGCCTTCTTTATTGTAAGTTAAAACTTACTTTATGGTGGAATTTTGGCTGCAGGCAGGGGAGAAATGGGACAGTAAGAGGAGAAACTGCAGAGTATTTGGTAGAAAAGCACATGTGTTGCAGTGCAAAGAAAGGGCCAAACTGGAGGATATCTTCTCCATACAAAAAACCATAGAAATTTTTGGCTCTTAGCATAGAAAAGTCCTTCAATTTGTTCATTTCTTTATATAATCATATTTCGACGGCGGGCCTTGGCGCAGCGGTTGAAGCTGTTCCTAAGAGACCAAAGGTCTCAGGTTCGATCCGTGGAAACGGCCTCCCCACAAAAATGTGTGGGAAAGACCGCGTACATCTTCCCTTAAATGGGACGGACCCTCCCTGGACCCTGCGAACGCGGGAGCTCTTTGCAGCACCAGGTACGCCCTTTATATAATCATATTTCATCTTTGCATGCAAATATAAAGGGTGGTCCATTGGCTCGGTTTTCAGGTTATTTGAATCTGAATTTTTGAAAAAATCTCAAATTCAAATTTGATTCGAAGATCGAATTTAATATCAGTTTGGATGGTAGGTTGGTAACCAGATTCAAAAGTTCAGAAACCGAGTTCGTGTTCGTAATTTTAATTCGGTTGAGTTTTGGGTGTTTCGAGTTTGATTCGAATAATGAGCACCCTTTATTCATGTGTCACTCTATATCTCCCAATCCTTTGTTTTTTTTGCTCCATTAGATTATATAAGTCTATATAACTATGCTAGATGGTGTAAAATAACATGTTTGATCTCAAAAGTCAATAAAGACAAAAGTGTGTTTGACAGCAAAAGTCAAAGCTAAAAATGGGTTAAAAACTACATGTTTAACAAACCTGAATGATTGCATTGATAAAGAATATTAAAGTTCATGAGGCATGGATTGTTCGTCAAAGTAAGAGTGTAATAAAAGCAAAATTTCATAGTTCCATTGGTGAAACTATTAATACGAACTATTATCGGGACGGTAGTATGGATTATTATGATCAAATTTTCTCACAAAAAAATAATAAAATTATCCGAATTTTACCTGGGAAAAAATTAAAAAGATCTGTTTTTTGTTTTTGTACACCACTATGTGTAAAAACAACACATTTTAAAATTTAAATAAATAAACGACCAAGCTTGACAAGCCGAGCTTGAGGTTTACGTTTCAGCTCATTAAGATAACAGAGTAGGCTTAGCTTGACTCGATATGTCAACAAGCCAAACCTGAGCCCACCCTAGCTCGTCTAGTTTATAGCTCTATCATCATAATCCTAATCAAGCCTTGCATACTGGTATACGAAAGCAACATCAAAACAAAAGCATGACTAACATATTATTAAGCTCCAAATGAGAAGCAAAGTTATGTACAAATGCATTGCTCAATCATTCATTCATCTTTTAACAGTTGCATCAAAAGCACCACAAAAAATTAAAACAAACTCATTATCTCCCACAACTGTTACAATAAACTAAAAGAGACTCCAGCCTCTCTTACTTCTATCACCCCTTGAACCAGAAGTCCTAATAGCACCAGGGTTACCCAACCACAATGCAAGACCGATCCCCACCAAACTCACCACCGGTGCCGCCACAGACAACCACCATCTTCCTACACTTTCACCGCCACCACCGCCGTTATTCAAGATTTCTTGACCACCATCCTCTTCAAAAGAGGGATAAGTGTCTTGAACCTCGGGCCCACGACTACCACTTTCTTCACTGTTCTCATACTCTACGTCATCAGTCGGAAGCTCAAACCGACATAGTGGACAAGTGTTGTGTGCACTTAACCAAGGTTTAATACACAAAGGGTGGTAAAGATGCAGACAAGGAAGCCGGTTAACCACAGTACCAACTGTTAACGAATCTTTACAAATGGCGCATGCCAAACCGTTATGGTCAGAAGCATTAACCGTCACACAATCAAGATTATTCACAACTGATTGAGCCGCTGGTGGTGCACCTCGTCTAGAACTATCTGCCTCAGCTAACCTTTCTAGTAACTCTTCAAAGCTTCTAGAATCAAGATAATCCCCCGGATTCCCCACGTAACGTGATGTTTCTTGATCATTATCCACGTAGCCAAACGGGTACAATCTACTTTCACTGATTCTTACACGAATTCCACCAATTTCAGGAGATTGACCATTGAATACCATTGATCGTCGGAGATGAACTCTAGAAATCAAAGATCCAAGAGGATTGTCATCAGTTACACCATCTTCAACCTCTTCCCACTCATCATCTGAACTCCACTGGTTCAGACCCGCATGCATCGGGTCAATATCCATATCTGAATCACCACCAAGAGAACCATGGATATCTACAGAAACATCTGAATCACCACCATAAGCTTCATAAGACATAACATCAGTATCTCCAACAACGGAATCAAAACCGTCACTTTCAGTGTCAGAAACGACCCGCCTCCGTCTTCTAGAACCACTAGGGGTGGCACGAGAACTTGACTCGGAAACAGGAGTAGGGTTTTGTCTAGCAAGGTTAATCATGGTTGAAAATTGGTGCGAAAACGCATCTTCAATCGACTCTAAATTGTTGCCGTATATTGCTTGTCTCATTCGAGGAGTTCTATGTTGAATGTGTTGTAATGGGGTGCCATTATCTTCTAGAAACAAAAACTTACAGTCCCCACATATGTTAATGGGATCAAGATCAATGTTGTCATTTTCAGATGAAAGCATTCTACGGCAAAGAGCGCATGTCTGTAACGCGTCATCCATGTCTGCAGATTAGAACAGAATGATAATGAGCAAGGCATAATATGCATTTGGATGATTTGTTAATATACATGGATAAATAAGTAGGATAATCACATATATTCTTAGAAGTCTCTCTTGTCAAAAGCCTACAAGGCGCATGCGCATGCCTAAGCCCTCCAGTGTAAACTGGCTTGGCCTTGCTGCCTCGCTTAAAAAGCCCCATTTTCAGGCGCTCAGGCACATTTTCATGTCATGTTTTAACCAAAAATCATGCGAACAAGCCTGAAGTAATTGCACTGTGCCCTAAACAAGTCTGGAATCAACCTAAAGCAGCCATAACTAGCCCAAAATAAGCCTAAAACATGTCTAAACCCCCTAAAAATGGTATTTTTATAGTGTTAAAAAAAGTCCTTGCTTTTTAAATGCCTTGCGCCTTCAAAACCTATGTAAGAAGTTGCAACAGATAATATAATTACAAAGATCTGCTTGAAGAAGTTGAAAGAAAATGTGGTTACTTTCAGCTTTTCGGGGGTCTCCCTACGAGCAGCCTCTCAGGGTAAGGTTTGCCTTCATCACAACACCCCCCCCCAGCGGGTCATAGTTCTTTTTATTCTTGCTCGAGCCGGATGATGTCTCATCTATATGATAGATTGGTCTCAACTCACCCTACTCTAATACTCTATGAGTGGGATTCTTTCGGGTATGTTTGTTAGTTTACGGTTACTTGCAGCTTTCCATGTCAATTAGGGCTACAAACAGATATCCCACTAGTTTCCTGTCATAACCTTTTGAAAGCCACATGTATCCTATTGTGAGTAGGATATTAGAGTTTTCTGATAACGGGTTCTCATGAACACGAAAAAGAAAACAGATACCTGTTTCTAGTTTTCAGATTGAACCTGAAACTTATTGTGTCTAATCAGTCACAACCAAAAGAGGATTAAAATGCAGCATTGGATGAATATTCAAACCAAACCAACTAATTTAACCTAAATCAAATATGAAAACTTTGCTAACCTAATTCCAATTTCATAAGAAAGATAAAAGAAAAGGGATCCGAAATTTACCAGATAATCAGCAGTCAAAGTCAACACCAAAGAATCCGATCGTCAATTTTTCGTCAATTTTCTCACCTAATTCCAAAAGGGTACACAAATCATCAGCAAACCTTAAACTAACATGAACAAATCGATAAACCCTAAAATCAAGAGAGTACCTTGGGGTAAAATTCATCAAAATGGACGATGAGTCAGAGCGCATTTGACGATGGAAGCGATAAAGCACAAGAATTTAGCGACGAACAGCGAAAATGAAGTGAGATTATTCGATTAATTTCAAGAAATTAGAATGGGGAAAAAACAAAATAGAGGATATGGAGTGTGATTATTGAGGTTTTTGCAAGTGGGAATGCTTGAAATTGGGTGTTTTTGTTATGGTGGTGCCGATCAATTCGTGATTCTTGATGCTGTGGTGTGTGAGAGAGGGAGCTAAAGAGGTAGATAAGATGATGTAACATCAATGTTTTCAGAACCGGATCGGACGTCGAACCGGACGCCTTATTGGTTTGGTGGTCGGACCGGTCCGACCGGTCGGATCGGTTGGACCAGATTTAACTATATTTTAATTATATTTATATATGTAATTAAATATAAGTAATTTATATATGATTTATATATGTATTTTATAGTTATATATAAAATTTAAGTATATTTGGGTATGTGTGAATGTATGTTTAAGATTATGGTGAACACTTTATCTCACATTGGTGTGAGGACAAAGTAATGTTTGGTTTATAAGTAATTTTTTTATCACTCTAGTATATCTTTATGACATATTTTGCCACAAGTACTACCCGCGCGCAGGGGGGGTGCAAAAATAGGGAAAAAGGTTGGATTTCCAGCGAACTCGTGTGTGCCCGCACGTGTCGCGGACACGAATGCAACTTCAAAAACCCAGGCCCGTGCGAGCCCGTTTTTTGAATTCGGTTTTACTTTTTTATCTAGCACACTAATTTATAGTTCAACACCCCGTTTTTACTCAAAAAAGTAAAAAAAAATAAAAAAATTTCAAAACCGGTCCGAACCGGTCCGGTTCCCCGGTCCGACCGACTCGGGTACAACCGGCCGGTTAGACCCCCACAAAACGATTCATTCAGCCGAGTTATTTTACTATAAATATGTTTTATCACGCTATATCACACTACACCAAAATTCATTTCATTGTTACTTTTTAACGATAAATTTACGATCATGTTTCAAGATATAAGAGTTATCTAAATCAGCTCATCGTTTCTTAGCCGAAAACACATCCTAATCCGCACAGGAGGAACCCACAATTGAAAAAACTCCTTGGCTCATTCCTGAGTATCTTTTGTTTAGAATAAAACTTGAACTCAAAACATTCAAATATTTACATGCCTTAGGTGCTCCATTTCAGTGTCATTTCAACGGTTGTATCATCGTACTCTATCTTTCACTAACTTTTTGTATTTCCATTTTTTTAAACTAATATTAGTTAAATAGATAGTTCATATGATTTTAAAAAAAGTAATAAGTTTGTTAAGCCTAATTTTTATTAACTTTTCTGTTAAATGTGATTGAAATAACCAAATTATCCTTTTATAATTACATGACTATTTATTTCATTAATCCCATGGGTTGTTTATGTAAAATGCATTAAATTTCATCTTCAAAGCCCCCACTACAATAAACACCACATTTATCCTCGATCACACCCCCATCAGAATTACTACCACAACTCGAGTGATTTGTTAACAATAATCACCACAGTCTTATAAAAAAATTAACAACAGTTAGTGTTAATACTCAAACTCATTACAAATTGTAATAAAGCCCTCAAATATTTTACCTTTTATTTACTTAATTCTTAAACTTGTTATTTTGTCCAAACCATGATAACTATCTATGCAACTAATTTTTAATTGTTTTTAAAATCTTAAATAAATATCATAATATAAAAGACAATAATAAGAGTTAACGTTCATTAACTAGAATTAGTAACAAAAGAGTATATTTTCTCTGTGTAAAAAAGATAAACGTTTTTTGACTCGATCAATTGACTTGGTATATGTATACCCTTCTTTAAGACCAAATGCGTCTCTACATGATGGACCATTCGATGTAATTAGAGAAAAACTAATGATGAGAATGACAGTTTTTTATGGGTACTAATTAGTTTGATGGAGCTAGGGGCATCATTCGGGTTTTGTAATTGGGTCTGGTGTTTAGATGTAGGAAATCAACCCGACCCGGTTTGCGGGTTTAGCTGGTCGGGTTAATCAGTGATCGGTTTGGTCAACTTGTAAATTAAAAAATAAAAGACAATATATGTGACACTATTGTGATATTGTTAACCAGATTTAACATCTCTTCGCAAGCAGTGTATACATAAAAACACAGAATTAACCACTAAATTCACCTATTTCTTGAATATATGATTAACACAAACAAATTATTGATCGATCAAATGTAAAACAATCACATGTTACCGGAGCCAAGAAAACATGCTACCATTATAGCATTATACTCGTGCAAGTAGTAGCTATAACATCCTTGATTTATGTGCTAGTTTGATTCTATGATGTAGTACTTGTTTGATCTCTATAATTGAATCTATAATCCTACGTGGTATACATTGTTTGAGAACTCAAATTCTATGAAACTATCGTCTATCCTATGACTATATTGTGATTGTATGCTTAATTCTATGTGAACATTTTAGATCATGCTAAATGCGATAACTTGGATGCTTTAGTTTCAATCAAAGTCAGTACTTTGAAAATTGCAACATTCGTGGATTTCATTAAAACTTAAAGGACCAAAATTTACATCTATGTAAGCTTAAATTTACATTTGTAACATCCATAAAAACCAAAAACTTATTTAATTAAGTTTATATAAAAAATCAATATATCTCTACTAGTATATAATACAAAACCCATGGGTAAATTGATAATTTTCTATTTTTTGTAAGACACCTAGAACAACTATTTAAGCATATGGCATAAGTATTTTATACAAGTGTTTCTAAATTGTCCTTATTTAATAAATTTATTCTAATTAATACATGAGTTAATGCATATGATTAAATTCACTATATTTAAGTATTACTTTATTTATAACATTATATTTATATTTTTCTTTTATATTTTTACTATTTAAATTAAGTATTATATTATTAACTAAATACTATTTATCAAATATTTACATAATAATAATAGTAATAATAATAATAATAATAATAATAATAATAATTATAATAATAATAGTATTTAAAGTAATTATAATAGTTATTTACAAAATAAAAACTATTTTAATAATAAGTAATAATGTGTAATAATATACAAGTCATCAAACTAAAAATATAAAACTCTCAAAACTAATTCAAGGTTCTGAATCTTATATCGTTTTTCTCTTATAATCATAAAAATATGATGGTTTATAAAATCTAAATTCGTCTTTATTATGTGTTAAATTATATCAACGTTTCGACATGATTTTTTTCTAAAGCAAAGTTGTCAATATAATTTATATCCATATCCACGAATTGAATACTAATGTACAAGTAATCGAAATCAAATCTTATAAATTTTAACAACCCGCAGCAAAACGTGGGTTCACAAATTAGTGTGTGTGTGTGTGTGTGTAGGAAATATCCTAAGAAAACCACATTGTTTTGTGAAAACTAGAGAAAGCCAACAAAACCGGTCATATAATGTATATATTTTATATCACCACCCCATATATATGTGTGTATGTGTATATAGATAAGGATATGAGTCAAATGAAAACCGTAACTAGTTTTACATATACGTCACATATAGATTACGTATACGTAACCATTTTTTATTTGGCATAGCGTTACGTATACGTAAGAGTCTTCATTCTCGTATTTATGTTTAACATATATGTAACAAATACTTAAATAACTTTAAACAATTAAGTAAACAATTGATTTTTACGATTTCTTAATTTCATCATCTCTTCCTCCATCTCTTTTTCCCGTATGCTTTTTGTTTGTAATTTCAAAGTGGAACTATGTTTCTTCGTTCAATTCTTAATATCAACTGATTGTAACATAGCTTTTTGATTCAAGTCTTTAGAACTGATTTCAATTAATATGATACTCTACCTACATTGGCACACAAAGTCATGATTTAAAAAAAAATTGTTTTCCTAATGCCCCTACAAATTTAAATGCCCTCCTTCGTTCTATTTTAAAATTGAAATCGATCTTTATGTTCATCTCAACCCCACTTTTGCACTTTATGTGTATGATGAAATGCTTCAATTAAAAGTTTCTAAAATTACATCTGGTGGTGCATTATTTTGTAGTTAAGTAATTTATTGAAACTATATGGTCTGCAGATTATGATTGCTTGGTAGAGAGTTCTCAACACTCCTCCCTCCAAACAATTTTTATTCTCAAGGATTGTAATTCAACAAGACATCTAAATGATCATTTTATTTGTAGCTACAAGTGACATTCAAATGAAAAGTTCTTCTGTTACACGTGTTCTTGTATCTTTCAACATTTTTAGTCATAATCTTGTTCTTTTAAAAAGTGGCTTTCTACTTGTGTTTGTGAGTTATATGAAACAAAATTTGATTTATAACATATTTCATTTTAAGTTCATGCAATTTGAGTTGTTTGACCCGTCTAATATTTGTTCACCATACCTTGATCCATTTGATCTGTTTCATTTTAGATTGCTATAACTTGACCTGTTTAATATCTGTTCACTATATCTTGATCTGTTTGACTCGATTCATTTTAAGTTAAATGCTAGAAATTAATCACCAAACACAAAACATATTCCAACACTTTAACACACTGTTGCAACTTGCAAGTCATTGCACCTTAAAATAGCTCGATAAAAATAAACCCCACTATCTAAATACATCAGAAATTCAATAGCCTTAGTAGCGACTCAATTTTTTATCAAAACTTACGGCGCTCCGTAAACTTTATAGGATTGAATTGTCATATCAAGAACAGAAAGATATTCAAGTGGTTACAAGATACAACATACAACTAATCAAACAAACTAGACCAACTAGAGAACTAGTTACCACAGATTGGAATGAACTTGTACCACAAGACTCCTAATCTATTCTTGTTATCACAGAAAATCTAAAGGATACAAACTAAAACTCCAATTTTATGTAAAACTAAGATAATTACACAACTAGAAAAACCTCATCTATCCATAAATCTCCATTTATTCCAAAATTGACTGTGGTTGTTGGAATTTTACTCTAATAGGTTTATGTTCATCATTATTGAAATCAATTATGGAACTATATTGTATCTTCATGGTATTCAAATGCAATCCATAACAATTAATCTAAAGGAGAAAGGAATGTGAGGGTGGGGTGGTTTTTCTTTTAAGTTTAGAGGGTGAGACTAGGGAAAAGGGGCAAGTTGTTTAATTTATTTTAATACTAACAAACAAATTAGCATTGTTTTATTGACCTACAAACACTATGGAACCATTACCACCACAACCGCTAGCATTGGCATGATCTATCTTTGGCCACCTAACACCTCATCTGTTTTTACAATATATGGTTAAAAGTAGACTTCTATCTCTCTTTGGTTCACCAACATGACACAGTGAAAGTAGACTTCTATCTCTCTACTTCACTAACATGACCCATTGATGTTGGTGTTGATATTGTTGCACATAGCAAGACGATGGTGGTGTCAACGCAAATAGTAGTGGATTAGGTTGATGGAACACTGTTAGATGTCATGTCATCTTTTATTAAATAAAATAAAAAAGAAACGTAGAACAAACACTAACGGCACATGCATCACTCAACCAATCATAGATTTTTTAATATAGATGGTGATGGCACATGTTATATAGTATATAACTATGAATTAATATTGTGTATGAATTGATTGTGACATTTGTTTAGATAATTACATTTCCAATGAATGGTCAGATTATGCACATGTATGTTATATTCTATTGGTTAAACAATGGTTTGTGGGGCTAAATGAAAAATTGATTAAAAGGGCGCGTTAATAATATCTCTGATCTCCGATCATCATATTTTCCGGCGGTGTCGGTGGTGGTTGCCGGCAGTCGTCTTTTATTAATCTATCAAATTCAAATGGTGACACGACGACGCGACCACCTCCTCGGCCGTTGCATCCGCCACTCATCGCGACTCCTTTTTCTCCTCTGCTAATGCCGCCTCTACTTCCCATTCCTCATTTGAAGATCGATCCAAGGTTTCTTGATTTTGATTGTTTACTATTTTACTTAAATCATGTGTAGACTTGAGATAGCTCAGTGGCATCTTCAATTTCATTTTGATTTGATCTTCAGTGTTTATTATAGTCATTAAATTACTATTCTATGATTTTTCTTATTTGTGTATGGTTGGGATTGCTTATTTTTCACCTGCTTTTGATTTTTAACTTTTAAAAAGTTAAAGTTAAAAAATCTCTGACAATCTCAAAAATAATTTTCAAACTAACTTTTTATATAGGCTAAAAACAGGTTTTGAAAAGTAAAGAAGGGGTTACTTAGGGGGTGTTTGTTTTTTGAAAAAACCTCTTCCCCACCTCTTCATCTGCGCGCTCGCAGACGCGGAAAGAGGTTTTTACTTCGCAGACTGTTTGTTTTCTGGAAGACGTTTCATTAAAAAACGTCTTCCTGAGCTCTTCATGGGGCAGACATGGACCCTAGTCTTCAGATGAGAAGATATTTTATAAACCTCTTCTCCTCTCTTCACATAAAAGATTTTGAGCCCTAATCACACACACAACACAACCATACATCGTCGCTCTCTCCTCTCTTCACTGTTCATCGTCGCTTTCTCAGAAGTCCTCACTGTTCCCGTCGCTCTCTCCTCTCTTCACTGTTCATCGTCGCTCTCTCCTCTCTTCCTCCTGCGGCCGCCTCTCCTCCACCACTGAAAAAGGTAAGCTCTCTCCTCTCTTCCTCCCTGTGGCCGGTAGATAGGAATCACTATTGTTATAGGATTGATAGCATAGCAGAACGGTAATGAATATGAGATTACATACCCAACCCGTTTGGCAGGTTTGGAGAAAACCCATATTCAGAGGTTTCATGCTAGCTTCAAGACCCATACCCTCAAATTAAACACCTTCTACAGTTCTTAGCCCCATTCGTTCATTCCAAAACTCCGAGTCCAAACACAGCCTATTCAACAGCAACCGGTAATGCTTTGTTCAATCTATTGTTTTTGAAGTTTATTTAATTCATTATTGTCTGTTCGTTGATAGATCTTGGTTGTTCGATGGTGTTTTACGATTCTTATTTACACTTTTTTCTTCTTCAACGCCGATCAATGTGGAATTGATATTGATTTTGGGTTTTCGTTCAACCTTCGTGGTTGTGCTGTTATGTTGTGCGGTGATTTTGGGTGTTAGTTGACCGAATTTCTATTTTTCTTAGTATTTAATTTGGATCTACACTTCACTTGTAAGGGAAATGCATAATCTATGTTTTATTATTAGGCTTTTGAGCACAGTTGATTGCTGTGAATTTGTACATGGAATAATGTAAAGTTGACTTTTGTGGATCTGAATCTAAGAAGTTCTTGCTAATAATTTTGGTAATTTGATCATTTGGCCTATACTGTATGTATGGGTGTTTTTATATTGGTAATCAAAGAAGTTCTAGCTAATCTATGTTTGTATGGGTGTTCTTATAAACTGTCTATTAGAGTAACAGTGGCGTTTGAAGAAGAATTAAAGAATCGAATGGGGTAAGAGTGGAGGATTCTGCCGTTTGGGGAGTATGATCGAGAGCCGCAGGCGGGGAGTTCTTGAGTGAGGATGATGGAGTTGTTGGTGAAATGCGCAGAGCCGATTAGGGTTAGGTTTTCTGGGGATGAAGATGAAGTGGAGGTGAAGGTGATGGTGAAGATGGGGGATAACAGGAGGAGCAATTGAATGTATGGCTGCATGATTTTCAGAAGAACATGAAGAATTTGAAGATTTAGCTTATGCGTAACAGGGATTTGTTGTCGAAACCTTTTTAACAAATCAATTATATTATGATTTGTTTTATTAATAAGATATAATTTTGATTGTGTGGTTATGCTGATTGTGTGGTTTTGATTGTTTAAAAAATAGGTTTAATTTAATTACAGAATATTTTAGCATTCAGCAGATGTTAAAAAAACAAACAGTCTTTTACTTGCAGACTGCAGACGTTTGGTCCACATCTTCTGCTGCAGATGTCTGCAGATGTGGTCCGCAGACCGCAGACATTTTCCTGCAGAAAAAACAAACAGCACCTTATTAACTTTTGAAAACTATTTTAGTCTAATTTTCTATTATATCTACCTCTCTACTACCTCCTATTAACTCTTCTCATTTTAAAAATATGTTATTTTTGGTCATTTTACAACCTTTTGTTTATAAGCTAAATACTTTTTTTAAAAGTACTTTTGAAAAGTCATAAGTTAATAAATTCTTTTTGTCAAAAGTCTTTTTCAATCAAAATAAGCAATCGCAAACATGGCCTTTGTTTATGGATTTACATGCATACTTTTCATTAACATACTTTTCATTATGTTTGATTCGTTTTAACTTTTTAAGGATTTGATCTCTAGTAATTTGCTATGCCCCTTTCTAGCACACCCTAGTTTTTTTAATAACTCACACACTTATCTAATATGTCACTAATTAACTGCCATAAGGGGAGCCTTTTGCCATAAAAAGCTTAATCACTTTAACTTAATGGCTTTGTCATTATACTCATCCTACCCAATTACACACTAGTTAAAGTATGAGAAGGAAAACATAGCTTTTGTGATGAATTATGAATTTATGATGTAACTAGTATTAAGTCCCATCTTGCGATTAGGGCATAAAACCATACCAAGTAGCACCAATGTCATACGAACGTCAGTAATCACCAACATCAGAAAAGTTTATATTAAAAAAGAATTACAAACAAAAAAATAAACTGAAAAGAAAGTAGACGTAAAAATGTCAAACCACGCACATAACACGTAAACCATTAAAAATAACAACTACGTCAACCAAGGACCCGCACCACCCTCAATCCACCACCACCGTCACCGCCTCCACCCTCGACCCACCATCGCGCAATCAGACAACCACCCGTTGCTACTATTACACACGATGACAACCTGGTTCATCGGATTTGAAGAGAGAACAAAAAAGAGAGAGGTGGTGTTATAGACGGCGGTCTTAGAGGAGAAAGAGAGACACACTTAGATGGAGTGCTAGTAGTGGCAATGATGGAGTCGTGGTGGTGTCGTGCTGCTTTGTGATGAAGATGAACGTGAAAGAAGAAGGATAGAATGGGTAAGGTGTGGTGGGTGGTGTTTAGATGAGGTAAGTTAGAATTTATTTAAAAATTACAGTTTTTTAAATTTAGAGGTATATTGCTAATTTTCATTGAGTTAACATAGAAACTTACCTCTATTAGCATCGGTAACTACCGATGTACATATCATGCAAAGTTTAAACTTGCATATATAATTTTAAAAAATAAAAACTGAACTTGCAATACGTACAAACTCAGAAACTGTACATGTAATTTACTCTGAATATTGTATATAACTTGATTGTGACATTTGTTTAGATGATTACAATTTTTTTATAAATGATTAATGGTCAAATTGTGTACATGTATGTTATATTTTATCATTTAACTATGGTTTATGGGGGGCATATATGGAAAGTTGATCAACCAGACACGTTCATAATAATACACCACCGGATCTTTGATCTCCGACGGCAATGGTGGTTGCTGCTGGTGGTCAACGCACCATCACCCTCACCTGCATCCTCAACTCACCACCACCTGCCCGCCTCCACCCTCGACCTACCATCACACAATCAGACAACCACTCGTGACTACCACTATACACGATGACAACCTGGTTCATCGGATTTGAAGAGAGAACGAAAAAGAGAGAGGTGGTGTTATAAGCACTGGTCTTAGAAGAGAGAGAGAGAGACACTTTGATGAAGTTAGGGGTGCAAACGAATCAAGCCGCTCGCGAGCTACTCGAGATTGGATCGATAAAAAGCTCGAAACGAGCCGAGCTTTATCGAGCTCGAGCCGAGTTCGAGCTTGAATAAAAGCTCATTTAATTATCGAGCCCGAGCCCGAGCTTGAGCTTCATGTATCTAGCTCGAGCCGGCTCGCGAGCCTAAACGAGCTTTTTATATATTTTTTATTTAATTTATTAAATACATTATATAAATAATATTTATTTATATATGAAGTTATGATAAAAAATTAAAAAAATATGTATAATGTTATTTATAAAATATATAATAATAAATATATATATCAAAATTAAATATAAAAATATTAAAAATAATTTTTAAATAAATAAATGAGCCGAGCCCGAGCCAAGCTTGAAATAGTATTTGTCGAGCCGAACTCGAGCTTTAAAAATAAAACTCGAAGCTCTAGCTCTTTTAAGTCACCACGAGCCGACTCGAGCCCATACGAACTCGGGCTCAGCTTGGCTTGTTTGCACCCCTAGATGGAGTGCTAGTGGTGGTGATGATGGATACACGGCAGTGTCATGCTGCTGGTGATGAAGATGAACAGGAAGGAAGAAGATGGATAGAAATGATAAAGTGTAGTGGGTGGGTTTTAGGTGGGGTAAGTTAGAATTTATTTAGAAATTATAATTTTTTAAATTTAGAGGTATGTTGGTAATTTTTCATTGATTTAAAATAGAAAATTAACCTAACTACCACCGATGTATATATCATTCAAAGTTTAAACTCGCATATATAATTTTAAAAAAGAAGAACTGGACTAATACGTACAAACTCAGAAACTGTACATGTAATTTACTCTAAATATTGTGTATAAGGGCGGAGGGGACGGTGCCCGAAGGGGCCTTCGGGTAGGCCATACCCCGGCGGTAACACCGCCGCCACCCTCTCGGGTAGGCCACCGGGTACCTAAGCTCGGGTTCAGCTAGCCGATACACAACCCGATTTCTAACGGTTATAAATCCGTTAATGTTACCGTTGACAAGCCGTTGGAGGCCAAGAAAAAAAAATTTAATATTAAAATAAAAGTTTCAGGGTAGTTCAGAGTAGCATTTCTAGTTTTTTTAATATTTTAGTATAGCAGGGTACTTATGATATGAAAGTGTGTGATTGATGAATTTTAAGATACTTCAGGGTACTTTAAATGGCAACTTGATTGTGACATTTGTTTAGATGATTATATTTTTTTTATAAATGATTAATGGTCAAATTGTGTACACGTATGTAATATTTTATCATTAAACTACGCTTTGTGGTGGGGCATATATGGAAAGTTGATCAAACAGACACGTTCATAATAATACACCACCGGATCTCCGATCTCCGGCGGCGACGGTGGTATCTTCCTCCAATAATCTGTCATATTCCGATGGCGTACCGTAGAAGTTCTCCCACCGAAGATGACGTCACCACCGCCACCACCACCTCCATCGCCGCTGCTCCGCCTTCATCACTAGCTGCTCAGGCGATCGGAGCATCCGCCGATCATCGAGACTCTTCTCTATCCTCCGCTTATGCCATTCACTCATCCTTCAAAGACCGATCAAAGGTTTACTGATGTTGACCGTTTACTCTTTTGCTTAAATTATGTGTAGACTGAGGTAGCTCAGTGGAATCTTCAGTTTCGTTTATGATTTGACCTTCAGTGTTTGTTAGATTGTTATAATCATCAAATTATTGTTATCTGTGATTTTGCTTATTTGTTATAATCCATATCCGAGAGTATTAGTTAGAAAGTTATATGATAACTTCTTTTCTACGTTAGGTTGATGGCAATTGTCGTAATTACTGTCCCTAATTGGTGATCTTCAGTTTATATGCTTCACTTGTTTCAGATGACTCTGTATATAGGCGTTTGCTTAATAAATGATGTATAAATGATGTTCATACTGTCAAGCTCCTAGGCTATGCGGTATGCTCTCATGCCCCTGGCATTTGGTCTCGGGGCGTGAGAGCTGATGTGTTGTTAACGGGGGCGTAAACAGGCATCAATGTTTCACGCGATGAATCCTTAAGGGGCGTGAAGGGTGAGGGTGTGAGCCCCTCTATACACAACTAATTAATATATAAAAAAGGGTATGAAAGGGCGTGAGAGTATTTTCTTGGTTTAGTGAGTGAGTAAGGTGGACTGAAAGGGGGTAAAGCGAGTGATATGACTCCTACGTGGAGTTAAGGGGTGGAGTTAAGGGGCATGAGAGTATACTGTATAGTGTATACCCGGTGACCTTATTTATTAAATTAACTGTTAACTGGTTTATGACCATATCAGTAGATTCTGGTTAGTAATTATGTTGGGAATGATAACTGAAAACAGAACTTAAACACATGCTTCAGCTACCAGATTAGATAGATGAAGTTTAGCGTTATTGTTTCGGCTGATATATACTGGAGTACTGGTAATGCAGGGTTCTGCTACCTATGATGAAACATCAATGGGAAGTACAAATGAATCAGGAGGCTTTTGGGGTGTATTATCAAGGAAGGCTAAATCAATTATTGATGATGATAGTGCTCCACGAAGTTTCGATGCTCCTAGCAGTTTAAAGACAGAAACAGTCTCAACAAGCAACCGGGTAAATATTAACTTTCACATTGCAAATACTAGTTAGAAATAATTTGATTTTATTCATATGATGGTAAGATACAATGTTTTCTTGGCTAACATCAATCTTTGATCTGTTTTGATATTAACCTGAAGTTTCCTTACATTCAGGTTGAGCATCGGTACGAGTCTTTTGAGAACTCCAGAAAATTGGACAGTCCAAAATTAAAGCAGGGTTTTGATAGAATCACGTCTTCGCTCAATCAAATTGGTGGAACGATTGGAAACGCCTTGGAGGTAATTCTTTGCTGAATTACCATTAGAAATTTTAAAAAAGATATTGAATTCCTGCTTATACCTTTTTCTCAGTTGGATTGTGTGAGGTGTGTGTTACAGTAAAACTATGCATATATATAGTTCATGTTTGCTGAATGTTATATATCAATGAAAGAACTCATTAAAAGATGATATTATATCATCTTTTGATGAGTTCTTTCATAACTGCTTCATGACCATTATCTTTTACTCTATATATTAATCCATGAATCTGTAATTATGAAACCATATAGTTGTATGAGTTTATGTAATGTGCTTTCTTGTTTTATTTAGGGAAACCTAAAAAAAGATACTTGTCTAGATGTATGTCAGCATGGGGTTATGTTCGTGGATGTGATTTTGTCAATTCCAAAAAAGGATGATTTTGAAAACAAAATCAAAGAAACAGAAATAATCTTCTATGTATTTGTTTATATATATATTATTATTGTTATATTTGTTATCATCATCAGGGAGGGCGTACCATTGTCGACAAAAAAACTCAAGATATTATCCAAGAAACTCGCAAACTGCAAAACAGGAGAAAAGGAACGAACGATGAAGAGAACCAGTTTCAGGAATCTAAAATGCAATCTACACAACTGATAAACCTCGAAAATCAACTCAAGGCATCTCACGATGTAAGGTGGCAAATGTGTAATTAATTACATATTTGTGGTTGGTGGATCACAGATTCACAGTTAGGGGTTTTCTATTCATGGGTTTAAACTTGATAAAGATTATCATACAGTGCACGTCCAGAGAAAAAGGGTAAAGAAATTTATTTTGCTTTGCAAAAAACAACTCAAAACTGAAAAAACTCTAAACAGCTTTTTGGATTTTTAAAATTTAAAATTTCTGTTTGGTATGGTTTGGCTTTTTGTGTAAAAACTGATAATAATAAACCAGACTGGACCAATATTGTATGATACACTTCTTAGGTTGTTTACTTGTTTTTGGGATTATATACTGTTTTTTTCCTACTGAATTTCATAGATACAAGCATTTATTATGATAACATGTGTAATTGGGCTGATTTATGTTTTTTTGCTTGTCGAGGTTAATTGGCCCAAGCCCAAAACCCCAACCTTCTAAAAACCAAAACCCGACGGTTTCAAGACCCAAAAAACTAAACTGACCTGTGCATACTCCTATTTGCAATGCTAAATTGGACTTTGTTTCTCCATAAGGGCTAAACAACTAAGGCCATCCTGTATTCATGTTGGTATTCTCAATGATCATTACACTAGTCTAAAATAACTATATCATACATTCTCAGTTGTAAAAGATATGATTTAGGTGGCATCTGGTTTGCATTAAGAAGTTACTTTGGATATGACTTTGAGGACAGTATGGAATGGAATTGGGTATGATGTCTTTAATATGCCTGATCTTACGGAGATCAACCCCATTTCTTCAAACCCATAACCCTTAAACCAAACGCCCCGATTCATCACTTACTTTTCAGTTTTATGTGTACATGTCAAGTTTTTTGTAGTAACTAATCGCGGTTTAACATATACACTTTCCAGTAAAATGCATTGTTGCCATTTATTTTGGGTGACAGGTGGCAGCTGCAACAGCTGCTAAGGCGAAACTCCTCCTTCGCGAACTGAAAACACTCAAAGCTGATTTGGCATTTGCAAAAGAAAGAAGCTCTCATTTAGAAGCAGAAAACAAAATGCTTCGCGAGGCTCTTAAAAAAGGAGACCACCCTACCAATGATGACATGGTATTCATCGACTCTTTCACGTCACAGTTTTTCTTTTCCTATAAAATATATTCTCTCCAAACAAAAACAATCACCAAGTTTTGAATAATAAAGAGATGAAACTCTAACATCACAAGGTGGCCAAAATGTCAATAATCATAGAATCAGATGGTGGTTATGTATAAGATTTAGTAGTGGCGATTTTGACCAATTTATTATGATGGACGGATCTGGGGTTATGAATCATCTGTAATGGGTCAAATAGGTAAAAGCATTAAAATTAGCTTAAAAACAAGCTAGGTCGAATTGGTGAAATCTTAAAATGGGATTAAAAGGAAACCGGTTAAATGGATGGAATAGGTAGAAAGTTGCCTAAAGTATGCATTAATGTACTTATAATGCATCAAGTCACCTAAGTCATTTTATTCAAAAAATAAGCCGGGTGCTTGGGATTGCTTATTAACAGTACATATTTGCTCACCTAACCCGTGCTTAACATTTCTTTATCAGATCCGTCTTCAACTCGAGTCACTATTAGCAGAGAAAGCTCGTTTGGCTAATGAAAATGCTGCATATGCACGTGAAAACCGCTTCTTGAGGGAGATTGTTGAATTCCATCAGCTAAGTATGCAAGACGTCGTGTATTTAGATGAAGGCAATGAAGAGGTTACGGAAGTAAACCCAGAACTTTCGAAGACATTATCCGGTTCAGCCTCACTACCGTTACCATCTTCCCCCCATGAACCTCCTAAAATAACTTCTCCATCTCCATGATTCATGCTCTTGTAATTGTAGTTCTGTGATTGTTTTCATCTTTTTGTGCATTCTTCTGTTGTTGTTTAGGTGTTTTTTTTTTTAATTTTCTTTTTGGGCGGGTAGAGTCGTTCATTTTTTTTCTTTCCAAGTATGTTGGTGAGAATATTTGCAAAAAGAAATTGTTATGTACTTTTGTGAAATGAGAATAAGTAACAAGTTATTAAACCGACCCACAAAATATGAGATACACGTCCATGAATGTGAGGTCGGGGCTTTCTATCTTGTTATCAAAAAGGGGTTGGGTAAAGCAAACTCCCTCCTTGGACGAGCACGGACTTAAGTGACGGAACCAGGAATTTTTCCCAGTAGGGTCATTATTTTTCGGTGATTCGTTTTGTAACAATATAACATAAAAAATTTCGGTTGTCCGGTCGGGTCGGTTCAGTTCGGTTCGGAATGTAATTAAATTGCATAGAAAATGTTATAAAAACATAATATCAAAAGAAATAAAAAAAAATTTATTTTATAGTTATTCTCTACGCGTCTTCATTTTTGAAACCGTTTCTTTACATATTCAAGCGATACCTTTACAAAAAGCTCATTTTCAATGTAACAAATACATGATTCGTTCAGATCATATGGTCGATGGGGGAAAAATAATGGGGCTAGGGTTTTATTTTGTGTTTTAAAATAAGGGTAGTTTAGTAATTTTACTTAAATAAAAATTGGAAAACATTAAAAAAAGGAGTTCTGTAGCCTACAGGTTTCGAATTCGCAACCTCATTTTGGAGAAGAGCGCACATTTACCAGTGAACTAGCGATATCTTTATGTTATATTGTCAACTTTAATATACTAATTGGTTCACTTCCTTTAAAACTATGGATTTACTAAAAAATTCGACATTATACGTTACAATACGGGTTCAAAAATCAATGGGGTCACTTGACCCCGTACCGGACACCCTAGTTTCGCCCCTGCGTCCATTGGCGGATAACGACAACCCACATACCCATCTAAATACTTCTAAGCTACACTATTATTAATTTACTCAAAACTGTATACACGGTGTTTGAACCCTTGACTTCAAGTGAAACATCATTACTTTAGTTATGATGGTTTTGTTATTGGACCCAACTTTTCATCCGGTCCTGCTATATAAGAAAAAAAGAACCAGTTTAGACCTTATATTCATGGGTTTCTTGATATGATATTAAAAGTTTCACAGTTATTTGTGAATTAAAAGATTTTTGGATTCATATGTTTATCTTCAACATGTTTTTGCAACTAGTCGGGAGATATGGAGCTTTTATCAGGTGAATCTAGTTCTATATGAATATCTTTTTTATATACTGATTTTTTCAATGATATCAAAAGATTATTCTGATAAAAATTGGGGTTACTAAAATTGGCATTGATAAAAATTTAGCAAACGATAGTGAAATCAGGGTATGATTATCGGTTTAAACCAATGTAATAGTTGTAGGTTTATAGATGTTTGATTGACATGTTTAAAACTAAAATTCACCACTTCAAATTCTTTTACTTAGGCTATCAATTGTGGATCATTTTCTATTTGTTTTTAACCTTGTGTCACGTTAGTATCACATCATTTTTAGTTCCTGAGATCGAAACATAGATAGAAAACAAAATCGATTAACCTACGACCCCAAGAAGGTACCCTATTTTAAAAAATAACCTCGTGTTTAACAAAATTTATACAGTGACATTAAGGGGAAAAAAAATTAAAGACAACCACAAATTAGTCTTTTCAAATAAAAGTTAACGACCAAAAAGTACAAAATTACACTATGCCTTACTTTCAAAACAATCTCTTGTGGGTTGTAATATACAACAAACTATTTTGCTCGACTAGTGACGAATCCCTATTCTTTTAGTGTCACTATGTTTCAGTCTTTCGAATAATGTATCACCTTTTGAGGAACTCTTTTCACCGCGCGTTGGGTCATCACATGTAACCAAAACTCCAACGATATATAATATACACTTGGGATCAAGTACACAATACCCTGATCAACAGCCTAAAATAACTTCAAAATCCCTCCGCTTCACTTTCTTTTAGGCTTAAAACGTCATGTCCGCAAATGTAGTCATTTGTATGTCAGATAGATATATAACACATCAAAAAGCTATCGACTTTCATCTGTACAAATATACCTCTATAATACTTCTATGGGTTAAGGCCATGTAAAACTCACATACTTACACAACTGCTTCAGCTTATGCATACTTTCTTTTGCTCAAAACTTGTTCCAGTTTGGTACAAATTTTCTTGGTATATCAACGAGGATAAATCACGGAATTACCACCGTTGCTAAGATCACTTCCTGGGACATTTGTTGAACTATTAAAAGTCGACGATGATTCGACAAAACTGTTTGACTCGGGCTCCGAAAAGTCAACATCCGTTTTGGGCATCTTTTCAAGTATGTGCTCGAGCTCATGGACCACATCTAACATAGATGGCCTTTTTTCGGGTTTATCATTGCAACACCAAAGAGCCAAAGATACAAACTTTGCAACACATTCAGAAGGGTATGAACCCATTCTGTTATCTATGATTGAAAACATTGTTCCTGCTTCATGAGCTATTTTGACCTGAAAAAGTGAACACATGATAGTTTCGACTTATTGTCCCAAAGTGTACCGTTAAATGCTTAAAACATATGCAATCATATTATTAAAATAAATAACCTACTATCTAAATAATAATTTGTATGATCAAGAAACAATGTTCCTATTTGATTGAGTCTTTTGGAAGTTTTGAAGAAGTCAAAACTGGCTCATTTATTACTTATAAGTTCTCTAATCAATCTGCAACATTTAGAGTTCGCAACTTTGACCCATAAATGGGTCAATTCAGGTTAATCTTTATCTCTAACGGGTTAATAGACAAAATAGAATATCGCTAAAAAGAAAAGGGCTTAAATAGATTAAGGGGTCCAAAGTCACCTAAAAAGAATATTCACTGCATTCAAATAATAAAATTATGCTTGAAATAAGATAACCTTGATGATCCATTTTGACATATTGATTATGTATACAAAAGTTTAGGACTTAAAAACATTTCTTGGGTTGACCCAACCTGACCCAAATCATCACATACTCGCAAATCCATTTTTAACTGTTACTAGACCTACCTGAACCACCAAATTTGCCACCTCTAGGGAAATTCTATATATTATTGTAAAAAGAAGCGAATGATACCTCACGGACGATATTTTTCCATGTGATATTGGTTTCATGCTAGTCAAAATCTCCAAAAGCACAACTCCAAGGCTATAAACGTCACTCTTGGATGTCAGCTTATGGGTCAATAAGTATTCGGGATCAAGATAACCCTGCAATAAGATGTGGAATGTATTAAAGGGGCAATTTCATACATCTCCCTCTAAACTTACAAAATATCATATTCCCCAAATCATACGTGAAGAGCATTGCACATTATGGCAAAGACATAGGAAGGACCATGTTTAACCCTTGAAACATAATACTTTCTCCTCTAAAGGGTGCGTCTCACTTTTGTTTGCTACAGCATATCTAGCTACCATATGTCAATTCCGATCCAGTTATAAACAGGTTGATTCGGATTATGTTTATCTCTAACTGGTTTAATCGAATATAAAAAAAATATTTAAAAGATAACAGTTTAAATGGGTTTAAAAAATCAAAAGTCAGCCAAAGTGTTGCTTTTAACGCATACAACCTCCCAAATGGTTTCAATCAATATAGTAAATTGTTTTTCTATATAATACAAGTTCTGTAATCAGACTAATTATTTATAAAAAAAATTAGAATCTTTTGGACATTAAGTGTTTTAGGTTGACCACACCGTATCAGAAATTATCCTCTCCGACCTGAATCTGTTTGACCCGTCTGAAATTATTTAGTTTTTGTAATCTTATTTAACACACTAATTATTTACAAAACAAATAATTTTTTTGGACAAAAAGTGTTTAAGGTCAACCCAACCCTTACCGGAACTTATCTATTTGACCCAAACCCGTTTGATCTGTCATTTAACACACAAATTATTTATAAAGTTCTAAAATTTTCTGGACAAAAAGCATTCCAGGTCAACCCAAACTATTTACAGAATTTATCGGTTTTTACCCAAACCCATTTGTCCCTTCCTTTAACACTAAATACTTATAAGATATATTTTTTTTGGACAAAACTCGTTTGACCAGTGCCTGTTTGACCTATCGCCCAACCTGCTCATATGGAATAAGACTTACAGGTGTTCCTCTAACAAGTGTGGATATATAGTTGGGCCCAGCTCCATCATCATCCAAGATTGGTGCCAACCTGGACAGCCCAAAATCAGCAACTTTAGCAACGAAATTGGAATCAAGAAGAATGTTGCTTGATTTAATATCGCGGTGGAATATTGGTGGGTTGGCTTCTGTGTGAAGATAAAGAATTCCTTTTGCTGAATCTAGTGCCACCTGTACCCTCATTCCAAAGCTCAACGATTCACCAGATTTGCCTGAAAATGAATACAAGAAAATAAAAGTTAGAGTATTTGTGAACACCACCTAGAATACAAAATCTAAGAAGTTTCATACCTTTAAGCCAATCACTCAATGTTCCCTGAGGCATGTACTCATATACCAGCATCTACATATATACCAAGAACAGTAGTGTTACTTCACATTCAAGCTATAAATAAATCAAAAAGTATAGTAAAAAATAGCAATAAACTGAAAGATACCTGCTCTTGTTCCTCATCACAATATCCAACAAGAGAGACAAGATTTCTATGATGCAATCTCGATAAAATTTCTATTTCTGTTAAAAACTCCTTTTCACCTTGTAAAGACCCTTCTTCTGCACGTTTTATAGCCACCATTTTATTATCTGATAATGTTCCTTTAAAAACTTTCCCATAGCCACCTTGGCCAACAAGACTTGAAGTACTAAAATTTTCTGTTGCAATTGCCATTTCTCGAAAGGTGAAGCTTTTAACACCATCGATATTGATGGAAAGTTTGGAGACTGCAAAAAATAAGATAATAAATAACATCAAATTAAGTTGTCTAAGAATAAAATTAAAGTTTTCGGTGTGTTTGGACTTGCGTTCGGGGGTTAAAGTTTTGAGTATGACCACTTGAAGTCGTGATAATGGTTTTTAATGTTTGGATCCGATAGGTATATGAGCCACAACAAAGTAACAAATATAAGTTCCTAGAGGGTGTCTGGGGTTGCCTTTTTATCTTCTTGTTGCAATATTCAAAAGCAGATAAGCAGTTTGAATGGGACCAGTTTTCAATAAGTAGCTTGGTACCTGCTTACCTCCCTTATTTACTCCATTTAATCTATTTTGATAGACTTTACTACTATTTTACAAAACATATATCCTTTTTCCACAAAAATGCCATTTTTTTTTGTTTTATCTATTTATTATCATATATAATTGAGAATTAACAAACACTTAAAACATCTTATATGACTTCAAACAACAGAAGCATAATCAAGCACTATCATCTACAACCTGTTTTACTACAACATAGTATCTTATTTTAACTATTTGATATCACATAATCACTTTTGAAACACATTCAAATTAAAAAAACTTACGTAAAGCTTTTCTTGATAACGTGTGCTTGTATCTCTCATGTCCTTTCTTGATCATAATGGTCAATATTGAAGAAGCTAATAAAGCACAAACAACCGCTACAACCACAATGGTTACTAATACGCGTTTGCTTATACCTTTTCTTGGTGCTTCAACATTCACTAAACCAATAAGCAAATAAATTTTGCATAAAATATCCACATACTTTCATATTTGTCATGTTACAATCATTGTACTTTTTGTACATTTAAGTCCTTAAAAGTGGTTTTTTGTCTCTTTTGGGTCATTTTGAGGACTACTTGTAAAAGTTTTTGTGCAATTTCAGGTCATAATTAATATATCCTACGTCGACATAACCGGGAAAAAACCAACTTTTAGCACTAAAATGTACAAAAAAATACAGTGATTGAAACACTACAAAAGTGAAAGTACAATGGTATTTTATGCAAAACGAAAACAAGAAAAAATAATATAAGCTTTAACAAGAACACAAGAAACTAGAGTTGGCAATTTGGACTTGTTTACTTATGGAATTCGTTGATTCGAGCTATGTCCATCTCTAATGGGTCAAATGGATGAAATAAGAAAAATAGACAAAAAGAGAACAGGTTAGACGGGTCAAACAAATTGAAAGTCACCGAAAACATATATTAATGAGTACAAATATAAAAGGGAAAACTACACAGAATAGTAATCAAGTTTTAGGAGTGTTCCAATTAGCTCACTCATATTATTATTTGTTCCGTCAAGTGACTAAAGTTTTAGGAATGTTCCAATTAGGTCACTCATATTTGTTGCAATTTTTTAATTAATTCACAATTTTATTAAATAATTTGTTTTTTCATAAATATTAATAATTTTAAATACTTGCAATTATGAATGACGTAATTCCTAAAGGGATGACAAACCTGCTATTCATGTTAAATATATAGGATTAGAACATCAAAGTAAACTTTAGTGACCTAAATGGGACAAAAAGAATTTTTGAGTGACCTATTTGAACAATCCTGAAAGTTGATTACTATTTTACAAAGTTATTCTAATATAAAATTACTTAAATCATTTCAATAAGAAACATCAAATTATTACTGAAATATAAATGTTATCATTATTCACCCATTGATTACAAAATAATTGTAGAACTATTTGTACTAAAAAATAGGTTGGGTTAACCCCAACCTAACCCGTTTTGTCCTCTAAAGAATGCACATTTTGACCCATTACGCAATCTTTCTATCCCGCCCAATTTGCCACCTCTACAAGAAATCAATTACATATATAAAAGAAACGCTTACAATGCGAATAAGGTCCAACAAGAGTGAAATTTAGAAGCTCATATGGTCCAAATAAATCACTCCCAGGAAAAACCCATGTGGTAAAGATTCCTCTAATCCGTAAAACATCACTTGTAGAAAAAATGCTTGAAGGCTTAGTCCCTCCGGCTTTTGGGAAAAGTTTTAAAGACATCCTTAAACGAGGTCCTTTTTCCCACATAATTGAGTCAATATTTAACTGATAGAAGTCCAAATCAAGAGAACTAGTGACATAAACTTCAAATTGGTCTTGGTAAGGTCGAAAATAGGAAAAACTAGGACTTTTTAAGCGGTAGTCGATTTTAAGAGGTGAAGCACAAAAACATGGGATTGGGGACCTTGGAACATATTCAAAGTAATTGTCTGTAGGGCATGATTGAATTGGACATACGGTTGAGTTATTGGAAATGGAACGTATAAAATCTTCAAATTCTTTAGGTTCACAAAATTGTTCTTTATTTTGTATGCTTGAATTTCGACAAATGGGATTTCCATGTAACCTGATAACACAAGTGCAAGAATTAATCAGAATGTTATGAACTTATGATACCAATAGACTAGGCAGTTTCAACACGTCTACTTATGAATGTGTTGAGTTGGGTTATCCTTTTTAATTTCAAATAGTGCTAAACAAATTAATATAGCTAAGAAAAGAGCAAGTCAAGTGGGTCAAAAATCTAAAGTACTTTATTCAAAGGTTTAGATTGTTGTTGTAACAATATTGTTTTGTAATCGTATGTAATGCATTATGCATTAATTAAAATGTGAAGAATGAAGGGAAAAAAGAGTTTACACGTCAAAGCCATTTTGACAACTACTAAAAAGGGCATGTTTGACTAGAACCCATATTGATTTGGTACGTAATCAACCCGACCCACACATATTGTTACCTCTGCTTATAAATTCATTAAAGAAGCCTCAAAAGAAGAAGACACACCTTAGGCTAGCATTCACAGGTGGATTCAACTCTCCTTTAATATTTGAAAGATTATTATTCCGGAAATCACTGCAGCAAATGATGATTTTTACACGTGTCAAGATATGAGTAATTAAGATCAAAGTATAAGTAATGAAATTAGAGTTTGACTTTCACTTATAAGAGTCAGCTTTAGATATTAAATATAATAAAATGGACTTTTCATATGCAATATTTCTTACAGTAGAAGTTTTGAGGTTGCATTAAACGACTTGTTCTGCCATAGATCAGCTGAGATGGAACCGTTTAGAAAATTGTTCTCCAAGGACCTGCAATTTTACAATATGTAGATTTGATTGTTTAACTTCCCATAACCTTTTTTATAAATAATGGGAAGTGAATTAGATCCTCACAGTTTTTGAAGAGAAGGAAGATTTGATAAACTTTCAGGAATGGATCCATTTAACTGGTTATCTGCTAAATCACTGAACAAGGCAGTAGTAATACAATCAATAAGCATTAAATTACAAAGGCTGAACTTCAAAGCCTATGAACGTAAAAAAATATACGGAAAATAATGTACAGAAAATATCTTTGAACTTACATAGTTGTCATACTATTTGAAAGCTTATTTGATGGTATTGATCCAGTAAGCCTATTTCTGCTAAGATCGCTGTCAAATTAAGCAGCAAAAATCAGCCAAACAACACACATACGTGCACGCACGCATGCTCTCATACAAACATACACAGACACACACTCAATGAGTGGAACTTATGAGCATACATGTAGCTGAGATTTGGAATTCTGCTAAGATCAGGGATAACTCCATGCAGACTACAGTTTCTAAGGCTTCTGCAATAAAGGTAATAATTGTTACAAAGAAATATATTTCATGTAAAAAATATAACTCATGCACATAAAGGACGAATGGATTTCTTAGAAAAGGATTCATACTTACATTTTTAGTAACCGTGATAAATTTCCATATGAAGAAGGAATTTCACCATCAAAATGGTTGTTATCGAGTTGACTATAAGACAAGATTAGCAAACAGATGAGTTTTTACTGTTTATTTGTTTCATTATGGTCTAAATATGTGTATAAGTAAGAAAGGAAGCTTACAGTATATGCAGATTTGGATAATTTCCAAATTCTGATGGAAGATAACCAGATAAGTTATTATTATCCAAAAGCCTAAAAATATGACATAGAAAAGTTGGCAAAAGATTAGAGGTGGCAAGATAGGTGATTAGGATGGGTTATATAACGAATAAAGATGGGTTGGATAGAAAAGTACAAACTGGACCTTTTTTTAGTACAGGTTGGATTGGGCTGATTTGGATTGGGTTGACTGGTTCAAATTTAAAATTTTCGTAAATAACTAATGCTTTAATTTTGTTTATTAAACAATATTTTAACAAAGATGGTCTAAATCTTGAATAAAAACAATGTCCTATGAATTAAAAAACAAAATGGCTTCCGACAACTTTGAACCACCCAGTTCGACCCGTTCCCACTTTAGCTAAAGGCTTTATCTGCTCATTTGATCTGCCTGAGATAGAAGACAACCCAAATCCACCATTTTACAAGTAAATGGTTGACATGCTAACACTTCTTTTAAATTCTAGTTTTTTAATAATAACAAAAACAACTTTTTACAATGCGTTAATCCAAATCTTTAAAGGGAAACCATTTAGGAGGTGGTATACATCGAAAATAAACTTTAGGCAAGTGGGCAACCTACAATCTATTTGACCCATTTGGCTGGTCCTCTTTTAGCAAAGAAATTTATTTGACCCATTTGGTGATCTGTTTGAGATTAAAAAAAGGGCCAGATCAATCTATTATAAGTTGGTTGTTGAACTTAAATTCTCCAACAAAATATGAAACAATTACAGAAGTCACTAGAGAACTAACAAATGCATTAAAGTAGATAGGTTGGACAGTTCAGCAGGAATTTGACCGGTCAACGAGTTATTGTTGAAATGGCTGCAAAATTCGAAAAAACTAATTGTAATCGCATCATTATACAAATAAACACGAAGTCAAATAAAATCTGGTTTTGTGATTCACTCACATGTGTTTAATATTGTTCAAATTTGAAAATGATTTGGGAATTGGTCCGGATATATGGTTTTGGTCTATTTGGAATCTATCTAAGTTTCTAAGATATCCAAGTTCAGCAGGTAAACTTCCAGTCAATTGGTTTCCGTTCAAAAGCCTGTCAAGATAGCAAAGAGATTCTAATTAGGCCATAAAATATATTAAAACATATACAAATTAATCAAATTCTATAATTTTACTTACAGGAGTTCCAAAGATGAAATGTTTCCAATTCTTTGGGTATACTTCCAGTTAAGTTATTCCACATGAAATCTCTTCAAATAATACAACGCAAACTAGAGTTAATTGACCATATAAAGAACTCATCTGTTCAATACATTCAATTTTAGGATTTGCATTTGCCCTTTCAAAACACTAAAAATTTCATATTCACCTATTTCATTGTAAACAAAATAAAATCATTTACCTGACACTGTTACACTGAAAAAATGAACAGGAAAAGTTATTACTATGCTCATAATGTTCTCTTTATTTATATAGTGATGGAGGTTGAAGTGAGTAACTTAGTTTATGCAACATACAGTTGTGTTCCGTAATCAAGATTATTGTATATTGATGTGCAAATATGACTTTATAGTGCTTCGAAATGAGTAATTTGATAAATTTTGAGCTTTTAGAAGAACATTTTGAAACTGCCCCTAAAATTTAATACTATTGACTTACAGAATTTTCAGATGAGAAAATTGACCAAGTTCGGGCACCAATTGTCCAGAAAGATTCATGTTTAGTAGTTGTCTGTAAACAAAATGTAATTAAAATAACGTGTAAGCTTATTTACAAAAGATAACAGAAAAAACCTGTAAAGTGACAAGACAAAAGGTCAAGAAAACACACATTTCCTGAACATGCCAGAATTTATCGACACTGGTTTTACGAACACATATAACACCGGTCCAATTTGATGTACATGGATCGCCTTTATTCCAGTTACTAAGACGATTCATTGGATCGACTAAGTTACCTTTGACCGCAAGCAATGCAGATACTACATACAAGATTAAAAGAAAAAGAAACATTAGTCAATTTAGATACACAAAAAAGGTTTTCATTACATGGAAATGTTGCACATATTCCTGCAAGTACATTGACAATCAAAATCAGAGTGTTTGGACATGATTGTGCCACTTAAAGGTGTAATAATCACTTTTAATGACGTTGAATGTTGACAAATTCCAAATGTTCAGAAATATAATTTATAGGTAAGGGTATAAAAATAATTTCATTTTACTTGATAATTAGTTTTGATGTAGCTAGTATTAAACTCAAACTAATTATCTTATTATTTCCTTTTGAGAGAAGTAATTTGGAATAAGCAAACTCAAACTTCATAAATAATCAGATAAACAACAGTCAATCACTTACAACACAAACATTTAAACAATTAGTTTACCTTCAGAAGGATCAGTAACTTTAGCAACTGCAATCATCAGCAAACAATGAACAACAAAGGCAAAAACACACCCACATGATTTGAACTTAAATCCCATCATCCTGAAATCAATTTTCAACCAATTCAAACCAAAATTTAAATAAATAAATAAATAATTAAACCCAAAATTTACTTCAAAAAATAGAATCAAGAAACACAAACAGATTAGGGTTGCAAAGAACAATACTTCAATCTTCCACTTAATTCAAACTTAAATCCCAACATCTTCAAATGCTATCAAAATCAATGTTTTCGAAAGTAAACAACTTTGAGAAAATCCCCAAAACTGTTCTTCGATTTTCAGCTTCAGAGATGAAAATTACTATGTGTGCTTGAGTTGTTCATCAAGATTGTACGAACAAGAAAGTCAAAGACAAATGTGCTTACTGATCTAATCAGGAGCTAATAATTAAAGGGGAATATTAATAATTTATGCATTGATAATCCAATCGTTGAATAAACTTCATTTAGTCAAATACCCAAAAAAGAAAGATCCCAAAATCGTTGGTGTGTTCACATCAGATGGATAAAGATAAACCCTAATTTTAATTTTTGTCATTATCAGAGGAGGGATAGTAGAAGAATCAACGATGCTCGTTGGTTGGTGGTGTTGATAGTCTACTTTCGAAGGTGATGATGCACTCAAGATTGTTTAATTACCAATTTGCATCGTTGTCGTAGGAGATCCCACGTGTTTATTGCAGATATATTATAATATATATTAAAACCCATGGTCAGTGACTACAGTTGTGCAGATCATACATGTTGCAATCTCCTTAACCTTTTACCTGACTCTTTCATTTTGTTTTTCCACAGTTCCTCTTCTCTCATCTCTTTCTTCAATTCAATGCCTATTGATAAAGAAGACGAAGATGATGAAGACGAAAATTCGATTGGAAAGGCTAACATCGTTTTCATAAAAGATTTTCGTCCTCCCTTTAACGGTATTCAAGTACTTTTAACAACTTGCGGCTCCTCTTCCATGTTAGGGTTATGAACTTAGATGTTGCTTGGTTGTTGAATTTGATCTTTTGATGGTTTGCTCGGATCCAAATCCACGTTTGGACTACGGATTAAAGGAGACTTTTCAATACCGGTTGTTCGATTTAAAGCATTCCGATTAGCAATGGTGAGGGTAAAATATTGAATTTACAATGCATGGTTGGGAGTTTCTAACTTTGATTCAGAATAGTCTTGAAATGCAACGCGTATCGGCTTACTCCTTCACAAATACGTCAGCGGTCATCTTTCATTATCTATCGGACAATTTTAGTTCGTTGTAGTCGTACATTGGCCCTAAATTGTCCATATATAAACATGCTCTGTCTTCAACACAAGATACCTTCAAAACAAAGACTAAAGGCTGCGGTGCATCATCTTTCATTTCAGTTTTTGCAAGAGTTTGAAAATTATAATTCAGTAAAATATCATTCTATTTAGTTTTTCTCACTGTTATTTCTTCTCGGGTTTATAATAGTTGGTTATATGGATTACACCTGCAACTCAAGACTTGATTAGACTTTCAATTGGTCATGTGAGTTCTTTCTTCATATTTGTAAATGTATTTTGCTTTCCTTTTTGAAATAACTATTAACCATTAACTGTTGTTTCTTATATTCTATATGTTATGTTCAAGATGATATCAAATTTGCCAGTGTCTAATTTCAAGGAAGAAGGAAAAGGAAGTTGGTTTACAGTAGGATTATGATTGGGTTAGTAATGATGCTAATGGCAACTTTTCTGCAGGCCTGCAGCTCAAAACTTGAAAACATTAAGAAAATGTAAGTGAAAAACGTAGTTTCAGGTATTGATATGCTCGTATAGTCATCTGGATCATTTTAAATAACATGAAAGCTGTCTTTTGATTGTCTTTTCCATTTATTGAATCTTTTTTCCTTTGATTTTAGGTAAAATGAGATATGAAGGGTTGATGTTGTTTGTAATTTTATGGGGAGTTATGTGGTGTAACTTCACATGAAGATTAACCCTTTTTGATGTTGCTTGTAATTTTGTGGGGAGTTGTGTGGTGTAACTTCATATGAAGAACAATCAACTATTTTTTTTGTTTTTCAAATATCCCATAAATATAGTTTTATATTTGTAATTACGAAACAAGGCTTCTATTTGTGTATGATATTGAAACGACCAATGCTGTTTATAGGAAACATTATTTGAATGCTTTCGTTTTTAGGTATCCAAGGACATTCTTTTGTTCGCGTAGACTTTTTAACTTGCAAATTAATATGGCTGATTGTGCGGTTGGTATTCATTCCAAAGATGAAGATGATAGCAAATTAGGCACTTTGATTTGTGATCTCTGCATCTTTTTTCTGTATATTATATTTATATCTTAAATTTGAGCTTCTTGATTGATTATCACTACAACTTATAGAAATAAGTGGTTGATCTTTGTTGTAATGAATGCAGATTCAAGGTTACATGGTTCCTTTCTTTGTGATGGTTGCTGCTATAATGTGTATTATTAACAAGGAGGAGTTTAATAACGCATTGGATTACTAATCACCTTACTACTCTTCTTAATATTAGTGAGGTTTGTTCTTTACATGCTTATTTGGATGCATTTACATTAAAATATCTTTGGTACTTACCTACACTTTTTACAAATTTAGTTCACTGGTTGCATCAAATTGGATAAACTAGAGTATTTGCATCAAATTTAACACATTAGGTTTTGTGTCAGCCTTACAAGAGCTATATAATCAGCTATATTGATTAGATCTTAAGATCGAATTATTAATGCATTTTCATGTACAAATAATATGCCATTTATGCTTTGTACTTTAGTTCACATAAATCCGAATCAAAGTTAGTACTTGTATCTACCGTCATTCCTTAATCAATTTTCTTATTACTTGAAACACAATAATTTTAATTATAATTCAAGCATTGATATATATAAAAGAGTTTTCTATTCTTATTGTAGACGACACATTGAAGTAAGAAAGCAAGAAAAAAAGGTGATACAAGTTCAATATCAACAATGGTAAAAATATCAAAGAAAGCCACAATGGTATTCAATATACAATAGTTAGTATATATGGTGTTATAGATGTTTAGTGCTAGAGCAAATATATCTGATATTATTGTAAATAAATTTTTAATTATATTAAGGGGTCTCCCGCGGCAACGCGCAGGGCAACTTTCTAGTTTGATTTTTATAACTACTATTTATCCTAATCCCAAGTTGTTGAAAAAGCTCGAATAGAGTCGAGCTTAAATGAGCTCGAGCTCGAGCTTAAGCTCATATTATGGTTTGTTTATTAAACGAGTTCGAGCTCGAGCTTTAGATATCAAGCTCGAACCGGCTCACGAACCTAGATGGGCTTTTGTTTATAGAGTAAATTACAAATTATGTCCTTTAGTAATTTATAAAATTGCATGTTATGTCCTTTAGTTTTAATAATTATATGAAATATTCTTTTTTAAACTAATTTGCACATCTATCGTCCTTTAAACTAACATCCATTCAAATTCACAGTTAAGTCATACATGAGCTACTCACATGAGAGCATTTATATATATTACATGCCTACAATATGTCAAAAATAGTTTTACGTCATTTCATTCTTGCCACCTTCATGTTAGAGTGTTCAAAGTTGAATATCAGATAGATGAAATCACTATCCGTATCCGTATCTGAAATTTCGAATATCTAAAATTCAGATATTCGAAAATTTTGACACATATATAACAATTCACACATCTGAATTTCTTCTTCATTTTTTGAAATAATTAGATAATTGTAATTATAAAAATAATATAAAAACAACACATGTTAATAAAAGTTTCAATATACAGTAACAAGTCCCAACAAAATAAAACCTTTAACACTTTAAAAACTATAACAAAATATATTTTTAAAATTATCCAAAAACATAAAATTCTTTATGTTATTTTTAAAGTGTTAAGCGTTTTTTTATGTTGGGACTTTTTAGTGTATATTAAGATTTTTTATGAGTGTTATTTTATATTATTTTTATAATAACATATATCTAATTATTATAAAAAGAAAAAATAAGTTCAGATATTCAAATCGCTATCTGTATCTATATGCAAAAAATTTCAGATATCCGAATACAGATGGTGATTTTTATTATCTGAAAAATTCAAACATCTAACTTTGAACACCTAACATGAAAGCAACGGGAATAAATCAACATAAAAATATTTTTTTACTAATTGTAGGCACGTAAAATAATTAAATACCTCTCATGTGTGGGGCATATGCATGACTTAACTGTAAATTTTAATAAATGTTAGTGTAAAGGATAATCTGTGTGTAATTTTTATATAAAAGAATATACGGTGTAATTATCAAAACTAAAGGATACAATGTGTAATTTTATGTATAAATAAAGGACACAATTTGCAATTTACTCTTGTTTATATAGTTAATTTATAATACTAAATATCTACCTACTCTAATAAAGAAATAACTAATGGGGACACGTGGCAACACTACATTCTTCCTCATCAAAATTTTCTCGCTTCTCTCTTCTATTAAAAAAATTACATTAATTACTAATAATATTATTAACTCCTTTTTAGATTAAAAATAGTTTTTAAATAAATTAAGAAAGATATTTCTTTATTAATATTATTTCTAAAAAAACTTTTTTCATTATATGAAGTTTTTCTAAAGCATCAATTTTTTTAAAATAAGAAATATGGTAAAATTATTGTTTTCCAAAAGTATTTTTTATAAACTAAAAATATTTAAAATTGAGATTTATAATAAGAAAAGTTTTAACAATGATATTTTTTAAAATGGTTTGTTTTAAAATAAAATGTTTAATTTTTTTTAAAAACATAATTTTTAAAAAGTTGATATCATTGTTTTATAACTTATAGTCCTAACTTATACCTAATTTCAATCATATCTTATCTTAGAATATCGTTTTATAATTAATAATTTTTTATTATATTTACTATTTTATTTTTCAACTCAACTCATGTAATTCACGGGTTACTAAAGCTAGTATATTTATATAAATAATATTAATTATATATAAAATTATTTTAAAATATAATAAATAATATATATTAGGGTTCATATAATAAGTATGTTTATAAATTAGTTTAAAGATAATTATAAAATAATAATTTAATGACAAACGATTTGGTTCATATTTTGTAGATGTGATCATATTGTTTCACAAGAGTAGAAGTCTGCTGAGGCCCCCTAATAATGCACACAACTGCACAAATTCTTAAAAGATTTGGTTCATGTTTTGTAGATGTGGCAAAATTAGCTATTTGAATGAGTGAGGGATAATGTGTTTTGGTATTTGGTACTTTGCACTTGCCTTACTAGTTACTACCCTTCACATATGTGCACTTAACTATCTTTTACTTTCTTCTTACTAAGACATTACTAATTTAGGCATCAATAATTATTATAGGTCCTAATAGGGACACCCATCGGATAAATCGACGCCCTCTATACGTTGGGTATGGGTCCATACGTCATACTGGCGTATAGGGTCGAATACAATGAAAACGAGTAAAATTCAGGGGGGCTGTCAGAGAGCTATACACCTCATATAGCCCTATACGAACCCCTATACGACACATATAGGGTTATACGACGCGTATAGCAAATTTCTACACTGACTACAACGAAAAATTCAGGGGGCTATCAGAGGGGTTATACGTCCCGTATAGGGCTATACGACCCCTCCTATACGACGCGTATGGGGCTATAAGATCGGTATAGAAAATTGGGGTGTTAATTTATAATTTAGGGTATCTCAATATCCACACCCTATTATAAGTGCTTATTACGTAGCAAAACACAAGTGCTAGAAACAAGAATATGAAAGCCTTATGGTCAGCATATAGATCACTAACAATTGCATGTGAAACGTAAAGCTGAGACCCTTTCTAATAAAATATCCATCATTATCTTTTTACATGAATAGGCCCTTCCTTTTCTTTAAGCTCTATAATCAATTTTACGTAAGTTGTGATCATTTAAAGATGTTGATTATGTGTTTATTGTTACGGCGTGCTCTACATTCATTTAATTTGATATTCGCGCTGCAACGTGCACGGACATCCCACTAGTTAGTTACATAAATAGATTAAGAAAAATAATAAATTATATTTTGATAGGTTTTAAATAATTATAATAATAATCAGCAAAAGTACTTGTGCGTCAACGGGAATTGGCTTTTGTTTTTGAGCAAGCTAGTTATAGTTGATGTTGTAATAATACAAAAGTAAAAAGTTTATCGTAATATGCTTGAGGTTTAAACATGGTCTACGTATATCGTTGATTGTATAAGCTATTTACATTCAATAGACACTTGTACATGTCTACGTATTGTACATGTGTACGTATTGTACATGCTTTACATGTACAGGTCTTGTACATGCTTTACATGTACAGGTCTTGTACATGCTTTACATGTACAATTAAATGTAACATTATCAACAAATATATAACAAATTTGACTGGCTACCAAGTAACGTAATGTCACGACCCTCCTAAAATCAATTCACATATCTCAGGATCTAAGGCTACCCAAAATAATTCGAAACAACACATGATCACATTTTGCTCAATAAGGAGCCATGAGGAAACATCTAGATCAGTCTTAAATCATCAAGAGATGACCAAGATATTATCCAAGAAATGTCTAGAAAGAAGACAGACAAGAAGACTCTAGAAAAGCTTTGATATGTTCATGGAAATATATAGAATTCACATGTAAATATTATAGATTTAGAACCTTCCGATCAATTAGAATGATCTAGGTGCTTAAAAGTAACATAAATAAGTGATGTAGTATTCATCGGCAATCACCAAAGATCACATACAAGTCTTGTGTAAAGTACTTGTACAAAGCACACTTGTAATCTCTTGTAATCAATACAAATTCGTTTGAAAAATGGAGCCCATCAGTAGAAGTTTAAAAGAATTCAAGATTCACAAACATCTCTTATAGCTACTTAAAAGTTAGAGAGAGCTGGGTTGCAATAAGCTGTCTACAATGGTAGTCACTTAGTAAACCAGAAAAATAGAAATTTAAAAACATACATGTTAAAAGCTAACTTAAAAGAGCTCACAGTCATGTAAAAGGCCTTAAACTTGAAAACAATGAAGCTTATCGGTAGAAGTTTATAAGTATTGAAGATGCACAAACATATCTTGTAACACCCCAGCCCGAATAGGGCTGACGTGTTACTATTATAGATATCAAATCAAAACCCAATTCACGATATTAAGGAGATTGTCAAAAGAAATAAATTCAAACAAACTCCATAATCCGAAAGAACCTAATTAAGTTGTTCAATACATCAATTAAAGTAACAGATAATCTTGGTCTTCAAATCACTCTTCGCTGGTTTCCCGGATTACCCTGCTGACCTGACGTGCATGAAAACAAAAGCACGCCTGAGCATAACGCTCAGTGAACGGAATAGCGGATAACAAAAATCAACAGATATGCTGATAATCAAAGAATTGGCAGATATCAAAAATAACAGACATGATGATGATCAAAGAATTGGCAGATATTAAAGATAACAGACGTGATGATAATCAAAGAATTGACAGATATAAAAAATAACAGACATGATGATAATAAAAGAATTGACAGATATCAAAAATAAACAGACATGACGATAATCAGAGAATTGACAGATATCAAAAATAACAGACATAAGACATATATCAGATATAACATACCCCGAGCTAATAATCATATCATATAATAACTGAACAGGGGGAACACAGGTAGCGAGCCCGTGAACCAATGTGAAATGGAGTATGGGCAGACATACAAACCATTCACCAGAGTCCTGAATGGAATGGTGTGTAACCATCCATCAGGAAATAACAGAACTAGCCTAGGATCGATCCATACGCCTCTGAGGAAATAATAATATAACCAGACATAATTTCAGAGTCCTCTTTAGAGACGCCGTGATCTCAGCTCACCGCCACGGTTGGTGCCACGTTATCGATGCCGCAATAACGCGTCTTGGTCACCCCCAAGATAGGGAGAGCTCGGGTAACAAATTCAGAAATATATAGTAGTCAAGCTACTTATAACAGAATCAAAAGTAAATTATCTATGTATTACAGGAATCAAAACTAGAGATGAACAGAAATCAAATACAAGACAGGAATCAGGAAATCCGTACTACAAAGTAACGGAAACAAAAGTAAATAATTATGATAACAAAGAAACAGAATCCGTACTACTAAGTAACGGAACGAAAGTGAATATTATGATAACAAGGAAACAGATATATAATCATATCATAACATAGGAACATGTGATAATGAGTTCAATTCAATAAATCTTAATCACAGATAAAATAATACTAAATTCAAAGTGGCATGACAAAATAATAATGAATCATGATATCAATAGATGTACGACCAACTGAAACGGATAGAAATATCAAAGACGTTCAGGAATTTCAACGGACGGTGGAAATCAAAGGGTTTCCTTAATCAAATCGAATACCACAACAATAAAGAGTGAGGTAAGAATCCGTACCTTATACACGAATGACAATAATCAGAAACAAGGTCTAGGCTCGGTTAACGCTGCGAGAACCTACGATAACGTAACGCAAATTATAGTTTGGAAAGTTCCAGTTCTGCCCCTGTCTTTTTGCACTCGTTAAAAATACTAAACGACGTTTAAAAATTCTGAAAATCTCTAGTTTATTAGATTAGTGATTTCTAAACAACTTTCATTTAGAAAAGTTTCTGATTTGGATTACCGAAATATGAGAAAAACGTGGATCTTTACAGCTGCGCAGAACTGCTAGCTGTTACGAAAACGATCGTTTGGAGGTCTAAACGAATGAGTTTTTCGATGTTTTATATATCAACAGATTCATCTTTCGACAAACTTCGTCATGGACATAAGGTTTAACTTATTTGGATCTGTTATGTAAAAGTTATGGCCTCCGTAAGTTGGCTGTAAAATACGTATAAATCAAGGTATTTTGATAAACCGTAAAAATCATTTCTGGTTAAAACACATCCGTTACAGGTTTGGAAATATTTTATAAATAAGTATAAATCATGATTTATCCGTAATTAAAGATAATACAGTGTTCAATAACAAATTAATAATTTAAACTATTATTTTGAGTCCATTTCTATAAAAATGGCTATTTACAACATTTACAAATAATTCTTATAAATATTATGAAGGTGTTTTTAATAACTAAAATTTTCAGAAAATTACTTAGATACTTTTAAAATAAAAGAAATTTATAAAAGTTATATTTATGATTTTTAGGAATTTTATTTGTTTTTAAAAGCTACAAAAAGGCATAAATAAAAATATAGGAGGTGCACGGGTTCGAACCCGTGACCTTCATCCCACACTCCCATACACAAACCAGTGAACCAAAGGCATATAGCCGCAAGATGTCATGGTTTTATTTGGTTTTAAACACAAACAAGCCAATCCCCAAATCCATTACAAACCCTAGGTTCAAATCCCATCCAATTGGACACGAATTCGATTTTGATTGCTCTTGAAATCATAGGGCTTTTAATCCCCATCTAAAATCGAGCTAATAGGTGTGTTCAATTACATGTTAACCAATCCCGAATCCAAAATCCCCAAATTTCAAACCGTATGAACCCTAGAAACAATTTCTATTCAATTGAACATCAAATCAATGTTAATAGCCAAATCAATGTTGGGGCTTTCATTCCTAGACTAAAATCGAGTATGTAGGTGGCTTTAATTACCTCTATGATGATGAGATGAAGCTGAACTGATCGAAGAACGGGTCGCGGTCACGTGGTGATCGTTGGGTGAGCAAACCTCGATAGAATTCAAATTAAATTGACAGGAAGCTTCTAATGACCCCAAAGATGAAAAGCCCTATGTTAATTTCGGTTTCAAGTGTGCAGAGGGTGGTGAACGACCTCGGTGCAGGTCGCCGACTTCGAGGGAATCGGGTGGGATGTTTGTGTGTGTTTTAATCGAAATTGAAAGCATAGGTAGATTAGGGATTCGTATATGATTGATTAGGTAGCATTTAATTCAATTATTATGTCCGTTTAGTGCGATTTAAAACGGGTAAAGTGGCCGAAAGTTTTTGGATCGATCGCACTCCCGTTTTTCGAATTAAAGTGGGGTATTATGTCAAACCATTCACGCGAGTGTGTCGGGAATCAATGATTGAACTGAATCGATTTAAAATTGGTTGTTTGGGGGTCGCCGGAGCCACCGGATTTGGCCGGGAATAGTCGCCGGCGATGGAATCAGAAAAACGGGAGGGGTGGGGTTGGTTTTAACCAAATTACACACTAGGTCCCTGTGGTTTATGCCTTTTTCAATTATGGGTATTATAGTTCTACCCCCCTTAAAACAATTTCGTCCGCGAAATTGCCAGGTACAGCTTGAACAAAGGTATGGCATAACGTACACGGAGTAATGAAAATCAACAAATGAACGAAATCACTCATAATTATTCAATTTCTGAGACGGAACCGATTCGATAGACGAAATCGTATAAGAGATGACTAATGTGATGTTCAAGAAACAGATAACTGATAACTTCATAACTGATAACAGGAACATATAAAAGATAATAACTAAGAGGTAAATAGATACGGATATTGAGAACGGATTTCATCTTCTATCTCCCATGTAGCTTCGCGTTCGGAATGGTTTTTCCATAATACTTTAACAAAAGGAATAGTTTTCCTACGCATAATGCGCTCTTGTCGGTCAAGTATGGCCTCGGGTTCCTCCTCGAACGATAAGTCTTCACGAATCAAATGAAGTGGGTAGTTAACCACGTGAATCGATGATAATTGTATCCCCTTAAAAGAGATACATGGAAGACATTATGCACATGTGACAGTTGAGGTGGTAAAGCCAAACTATACAAGACCTCACCAACTCTTTCTAGGATTTCAAAGGGTCCGATAAACCGTGGACTAAGTTTCCCTTTAAGACCAAAACGTATATCCTCCAAAAGTCTGTATGGTTCTTTCACTTTGATTTATATGACCTTTATTTCCATAATTTAACTATTCTTACTTTCTAGTTATAGCCATTTCCTAATTCTGATTATTTCTAACTTGTCTTGGGGTCCTAGGGCACACTTATGGTAACGGTCGGAACTCCAACCTTCTTAATGTCCCCGTTTAACACATGTTAGCTTAATCGTATCAATCAACATAGCTAAGTTCACAACATTGGCATTAAAACAAATCATCTAAACCATCAGAGAGGCTTATTCTACTACTTACTAGATTTCCCAGTGTCCTTCTTAATTCTATTTGGTCTAATATCATAAGGTATGACATCAGTTTTATCAATTCATGGCGTTTGTCAGTATAAAGAGCACGACTTAACCCTACCATTGCATGATTTTAGAATTACAATTCTAACTTTTGTATTTCATTCCTTAGGTAATAGTAACCCTATTTATAAACATCACCGGTATACTAAGAATGTGCTTAAACCGGTTACACGACATCCTAATTTTCCTTAGCATCATCCCAAAGAATAACGTAATGTATGTATAGAGAGTATCATCACCCTTCCATATTTCCTGTAGTCCACTTTCATTCTAAGCATTCAATTAGTCCCTCAGTTACTGAAATGCTAAGTGGAGGAATGTCTCTTAAAAGATAAAATTAGTATCATGATTGAAAATACCATGAAGGCTCTAAGTAGGACAGGACTTAAGTAATAGTAAATAAACTACAAGCACATAAGTACAATATGTCTAATGATAGCTGCCTATCCTTCATACTTTCAGAATTTCAGGTATAACCATGTCAGGGCAAGTACTAGGGAAACAAGTGTCTCTTTAAGTTAGGACAAGTGTAGCTTAGATTACCAAATGGAACACGTCAAGGTAATTTGACCCATTTGCCTTATAGACTTGTGCATTGACCACAGTAACTTCACGTGCTATAATAGCAGAAATCTTACGGCCAGAGTTTCTAGACCGTGAACGGTTTTGACGAGGAGCCATTCTGAAAGATCATTAAGAATTTTCATGGAAATTGGGTAATATAAGCTATTCAACATGAAAACGACAATCGAGAATTTGGCATAATAGCAATGAGATGTTCCAGGTGTAATCGTTTGATTCGTAAATCAAAGCGAGTACGTTGACTAATCAAAGTATTGGGTCAATCACAACTTTGTTGAAGACATGCGTACCTATAAGCAGATACTCATCCCGAGAGTTCTCAGGTAAGGTAAACAGGTCCATCGGTTGATTTGGATTTATACGAATACCTTGCCTAGACAGAACACCTCGAGATACAGGCATCACACTCTTCCGGTATTACATGTTTAAAGTTGTAAGACACAGACTTTGGCGAATTTGAAAACCACGAATAACGATTCAAAGCTCATTTTGGAAGCCATTAGGCACGATGATAAGTGTAGATCCACATGTCGTCGATAAATACAATGACGAACTTATCGAGGAACTTGCGAAAGACTCGGTTAATTAGGTCCATGAATACAGCCGGGGCATTAGTTAACCCGAACGGCATAACCAGGAATTCATAGTGACCATACCAAGTACGGAAGGCGGATTTAGGGACATCAGAATCCTTGATCTTTAGCTGATGGTAACCAGACTTCAGATCAATTTTAGAGAAACACTTTGCACCCTGAAGCTGATCAAATAAATCATCAATACGAGGCAGAGGGTAACGATTACGGATAGTGATCTTGTTGAGTTCTCTGTAGTCAATGCAGAGTCTTAAAGAACCATCTTTCTTCTTCACGAATAGGACAGGTGCACCCCAAGGTGAGACACTTGGTCTAATAAATCCAAGATCTAATAACTCCTGTAATTGCTCCTTCAGTTCTTTGAGTTCAAGTGGTGCCATACGATAAGGTGCCTTGGAAATCGGCTCAGCACCAGGAATAAGATCAATAGTAAATTCCACCTCGCGGTCTGGTGGAAGTCCAGGTAACTCCTTAGGAAACACATCGGGAAAATCACAAACAACCGGATAATCAGAAATACTAGGCTCTTCAGGAGATAAAATTTTAACTGAAGCAAGGAATCCTGCAGCGCCGTGCAGTAGGGATTTACGAGCCTTAAGTGCTGAAATTATTTGAAGAGTTTTTCGAGGTTTAGTCCCCTGATAAATGAGTTCAGGATGATGGGGATCTCCAAACAGAATACGACGAGTCTGACACTCAATTGTAACATGATGCCGAGTTAACCAGTCCATTCCCAAGATGATATCAAAATCTTCCATTTGCATGGGCAACAGATCCGCTGTAAAAATGAGCGATTCAACTCGGATCGGACAATCCTCATACACATGAGAGATTGTAACAGAGTTTCCCATAGGAGTCATAATATTCAAAGTATTTTCTAATAATGTTGGGCTCATCGTTAGATGTTTAAGAAAAGATTGAGAAACTATGGAGTGTGTTGCTCCAGTATCAAATAAGACTTGAACTTCACGAGTTCCTAACATGAGAGTACCAGAAACAGTACCTAAAGAATTTATGTTACCATGGCACACTTAGTAATAGATAACAAGCATAATTTACATGGTAAGACTGCTAGATTATTCAGATACGACAGATTCACAGATGGGAGGAATATCAAGAGTCATACCTGGTGTGTTTGCTGCATCCTTTGCGTTCAGAAAACGTTCCAACCAGACATGAATACTATCACGGGGTGGTGGTGTATTACCAACGGAAGGTGCTCCTGTATTGTTTCCACCAGGTGGCGCCCCTGTGGCATTACTACCCGATGATGCCCCTGTGGCATTTCCACCAAGTGGTGCGCCAGTGGCGTTACCGACAGGTGGTACTCCGGTAACATTTCCAACTGGTGGCATTCCAGTGGCATTGCCAGTAGGTGGTTACAACCATATTAGCCTGCTGCATTTGCTGGAAAACAGTTTGGGCAGTCTGAGCCATCATGTTAGGGAGCATCCCCGAAATAGCAGTGTCGACAACATTAGCGACCAGTGCTTCCAAGTTTGCATCAGAAGAGGGGCCATTCGAGTTATTGCGGTTGTTCACACGTCTCTTAAGAGCCATCGGAAATGAAGATATACGTGTGAACACTAGAATTTAGATTGGGAACAAAAATTAGATCCTAACCCAACGTCTACCCATTACCTCACAAGTTTATTTTAATGTTTAAGTTTTCTACAGGAAAGAGCCTTTGCTCTGATACCACAACTGTAACACCCCAGCCCGAATAGGGCTGACGTGTTACTATTACAGATATCAAATCAAAACCCAATTCACGATATTAAGGAGATTGTCAAAAGAAATAAATTCAAACAAACTCCATAATCCGAAAGAACCTAATTAAGTTGTTCAATACATCAATTAAAGTAGCAGATAATCTTGGTCTTCAAATCACTCTTCGCTGGTTTCCCGGATTACCCTGCTGACCTGACGTGCATGAAAACAAAAGCACGCCTGAGCATAACGCTCAGTGAACGGAATAGCGGATAACAAAAATCAACAGATATGCTGATAATCAAAGAACTGGCAGATATCAAAAAAACAGACATGATGATGATCAAAGAATTGGCAGATATTAAGATAACAGACGTGATGATAATCAAAGAATTGGCAGATATCAAAAATAACAGACATGATGATAATAAAAGAATTGACAGATATCAAAAATAAACAGACATGACGATAATCAGAGAATTGACAGATATCAAAAATAACAGACATAAGACATATATCAGATATAACATACCCCGAGCTAATAATCATATCATATAATAACTGAACAGGGGGAACACAGGTAGCGAGCCCGTGAACCAATGTGAAATGGAGTATGGGCAGACATACAAACCATTCACCAGAGTCCTGAATGGAATGGTGTGTAACCATCCATCAGGAAATAACAGAACTAGCCTAGGATCGATCCATACGCCTCTGAGGAAATAATAATATAACCAGACATAATTTCAGAGTCCTCTTTAGAGACGCCGTGATCTCAGCTCACCGCCACGGTTGGTGCCACGTTATCGATGCCGCAATAACGCGTCTTGGTCACCCCCAAGATAGGGAGAGCTCGGGTAACAAATTCAGAAATATATAGTAGTCAAGCTACTTATAACAGAATCAAAAGTAAATTATCTATGTATTACAGGAATCAAAACTAGAGATGAACAGAAATCAAATACAAGACAGGAATCAGGAAATCCGTACTACAAAGTAACGGAAACAAAAGTAAATACTTATGATAACAAAGAAACAGAATCCGTACTACTAAGTAACGGAACGAAAGTGAATATTATGATAACAAGGAAACAGATATATAATCATATCATAACATAGAAACATGTGATAATGAGTTCAATTCAATAAATCTTAATCACAGATAAAATAATACTAAATTCAAAGTGGCATGACAAAATAATAATGAATCATGATATCAATAGATGTACGACCAACTGAAACGGATAGAAATATCAAAGACGTTCAGGAATTTCAACGGACGGTGGAAATCAAAGGGTTTCCTTAATCAAATCGAATACCACAACAATAAAGAGTGAGGTAAGAATCCGTACCTTATACACGAATGACAATAATCAGAAACAAGGTCTAGGCTCGGTTAACGCTGCGAGAACCTACGATAACGTAACGCAAATTATAGTTTGGAAAGTTCCAGTTCTGCCCCTGTCTTTTTGCACTCGTTAAAAATACTAAACGACGTTTAAAAATTCTGAAAATCTCTAGTTTATTAGATTAGTGATTTCTAAACAACTTTCATTTAGAAAAGTTTCTGATTTGGATTACCGAAATATGAGAAAAACGTGGATCTTTACAGCTGCGCAGAACTGCTAGCTGTTACGAAAACGATCGTTTGGAGGTCTAAACGAATGAGTTTTTCGATGTTTTATATATCAACATATTCATCTTTCGACAAACTTCGTCATGGACATAAGGTTTAACTTATTTGGATCTGTTATGTAAAAGTTATGGCCTCCGTAAGTTGGCTGTAAAATACGTATAAATCAAGGTATTTTGATAAACCGTAAAAATCATTTCTGGTTAAAACACATCCGTTACAGGTTTGGAAATATTTTATAAATAAGTATAAATCATGATTTATCCGTAATTAAAGATAATACAGTGTTCAATAACAAATTAATAATTTAAACTATTATTTTGAGTCCATTTCTATAAAAATGGCTATTTACAACATTTACAAATAATTCTTATAAATATATGAAGGTGTTTTAATAACTAAAATTTTCAGAAAATTACTTAGATACTTTTAAAATAAAAGAAATTTATAAAAGTTATATTTATGATTTTTAGGAATTTTTATTTGTTTTAAAAGCTACAAAAAGGCATAAATAAAAATATAGGAGGTGCACGGGTTCGAACCCGTGACCTTCATCCCACACTCCCATACACAAACCAGTGAACCAAAGGCATATAGCCGCAAGATGTCATGGTTTATTTGGTTTTAAACACAAACAAGCCAATCCCCAAATCCATTACAAACCCTAGGTTCAAATCCCATCCAATTGGACACGAATTCGATTTTGATTGCTCTTGAAATCATAGGGCTTTTAATCCCCATCTAAAATCGAGCTAATAGGTGTGTTCAATTACATGTTAACCAATCCCGAATCCAAAATCCCCAAATTTCAAACCGTATGAACCCTAGAAACAATTTCTATTCAATTGAACATCAAATCAATGTTAATAGCCAAATCAATGTTGGGGCTTTCATTCCTAGACTAAAATCGAGTATGTAGGTGGCTTTAATTACCTCTATGATGATGAGATGAAGCTGAACTGATCGAAGAACGGGTCGCGGTCACGTGGTGATCGTTGGGTGAGCAAACCTCGATAGAATTCAAATTAAATTGACAGGAAGCTTCTAATGACCCCAAAGATGAAAAGCCCTATGTTAATTTCGGTTTCAAGTGTGCAGAGGGTGGTGAACGACCTCGGTGCAGGTCGCCGACTTCGAGGGAATCGGTGGGATGTTTGTGTGTGTTTTAATCGAAATTGAAAGCATAGGTAGATTAGGGATTCGTATATGATTGATTAGGTAGCATTTAATTCAATTATTATGTCCGTTTAGTGCGATTTAAAACGGGTAAAGTGGCCGAAAGTTTTTGGATCGATCGCACTCCCGTTTTTCGAATTAAAGTGGGGTATTATGTCAAACCATTCACGCGAGTGTGTCGGGAATCAATGATTGAACTGAATCGATTTAAATTGGTTGTTGGGGGTCGCCGGAGCCACCGGATTTGGCCGGGAATAGTCGCCGGCGATGGAATCAGAAAAAGGGAGGGGGTGGGGTTGGTTTTAACCAAATTACACACTAGGTCCCTGTGGTTTATGCCTTTTTCAATTATGGGTATTATAGTTCTACCCCCCTTAAAACAATTTCGTCCGCGAAATTGCCAGGTACAGCTTGAACAAAGGTATGGCATACGTACACGGAGTAATGAAAATCAACAAATGAACGAAATCACTCATAATTATTCAATTTCTGAGACGGAACCGATTCGATAGACGAAATCGTATAAGAGATGACTAATGTGATGTTCAAGAAACAGATAACTGATAACTTCATAACTGATAACAGGAACATATAAAAGATAATAACTAAGAGGTAAATAGATACGGATATTGAGAACGGATTTCATCTTCTATCTCCCATGTAGCTTCGCGTTCGGAATGGTTTTTCCATAATACTTTAACAAAAGGAATAGTTTTCCTACGCATAATGCGCTCTTGTCGGTCAAGTATGGCCTCGGGTTCCTCCTCGAACGATAAGTCTTCACGAATCAAATGAAGTGGGTAGTTAACCACGTGAATCGGATGATAATTGTATCCCCTTAAAAGAGATACATGGAAGACATTATGCACATGTGACAGTTGAGGTGGTAAAGCCAAACTATACAAGACCTCACCAACTCTTTCTAGGATTTCAAAGGGTCCGATAAACCGTGGACTAAGTTTCCCTTTAAGACCAAAACGTATATCCTCCAAAAGTCTGTATGGTTCTTTCACTTTGATTTATATGACCTTTATTTCCATAATTTAACTATTCTTACTTTCTAGTTATAGCCATTTCCTAATTCTGATTATTTCTAACTTGTCTTGGGGTCCTAGGGCACACTTATGGTAACGGTCGGAACTCCAACCTTCTTAATGTCCCCGTTTAACACATGTTAGCTTAATCGTATCAATAAACATAGCTAAGTTCACAACATTGGCATTAAAACAAATCATCTAAACCATCAGAGAGGCTTATTCTACTACTTACTAGATTTTCCCAGTGTCCTTCTTAATTCTATTGGTCTAATGTCATAAGGTATGACATCAGTTTTATCAATTCATGGCGTTTGTCAGTATAAAGAGCACGACTTAACCCTACCATTGCATGATTTTAGAATTACAATTCTAACTTTTGTATTTCATTCCTTAGGTAATAGTAACCCTATTTATAAACATCACCGGTATACTAAGAATGTGCTTAAACCGGTTACACGACATCCTAATTTTCCTTAGCATCATCCCAAAGAATAACGTAATGTATGTATAGAGAGTATCATCACCCTTCCATATTTCCTGTAGTCCACTTTCATTCTAAGCATTCAATTAGTCCCTCAGTTACTGAAATGCTAAGTGGAGGAATGTCTCTTAAAAGATAAAATTAGTATCATGATTGAAAATACCATGAAGGCTCTAAGTAGGACAGGACTTAAGTAATAGTAAATAAACTACAAGCACATAAGTACAATATGTCTAATGATAGCTGCCTATCCTTCATACTTTCAGAATTTCAGGTATAACCATGTCAGGGCAAGTACTAGGGAAACAAGTGTCTCTTTAAGTTAGGACAAGTGTAGCTTAGATTACCAAATGGAACACGTCAAGGTAATTTGACCCATTTGCCTTATAGACTTGTGCATTGACCACAGTAACTTCACGTGCTATAATAGCAGAAATCTTACGGCCAGAGTTTCTAGACCGTGAACGGTTTTGACGAGGAGCCATTCTGAAAGATCATTAAGAATTTTCATGGAAATTGGGTAATATAAGCTATTCAACATGAAAACGACAATCGAGAATTTGGCATAATAGCAATGAGATGTTCCAGGTGTAATCGTTTGATTCGTAAATCAAAGCGAGTACGTTGACTAATCAAAGTATTGGGTCAATCACAACTTTGTTGAAGACATGCGTACCTATAAGCAGATACTCATCCCGAGAGTTCCCAGGTAAGGTAAACAGGTCCATCGGTTGATTTGGATTTATACGAATACCTTGCCTAGACAGAACACCTCGAGATACAGGCATCACACTCTTCCGGTATTACATGTTTAAAGTTGTAAGACACAGACTTTGGCGAATTTGAAAACCACGAATAACGATTCAAAGCTCATTTTGGAAGCCATTAGGCACGATGATAAGTGTAGATCCACATGTCGTCGATAAATACAATGACGAACTTATCGAGGAACTTGCGAAAGACTCGGTTAATTAGGTCCATGAATACAGCCGGGGCATTAGTTAACCCGAACGGCATAACCAGGAATTCATAGTGACCATACCAAGTACGGAAGGCGGATTTAGGGACATCAGAATCCTTGATCTTTAGCTGATGGTAACCAGACTTCAGATCGATTTTAGAGAAACACTTTGCACCCTGAAGCTGATCAAATAAATCATCAATACGAGGCAGAGGGTAACGATTACGGATAGTGATCTTGTTGAGTTCTCTGTAGTCAATGCAGAGTCTTAAAGAACCATCTTTCTTCTTCACGAATAGGACAGGTGCACCCCAAGGTGAGACACTTGGTCTAATAAATCCAAGATCTAATAACTCCTGTAATTGCTCCTTCAGTTCTTTGAGTTCAAGTGGTGCCATACGATAAGGTGCCTTGGAAATCGGCTCAGCACCAGGAATAAGATCAATAGTAAATTCCACCTCGCGGTCTGGTGGAAGTCCAGGTAACTCCTTAGGAAACACATCGGGAAAATCACAAACAACCGGATAATCAGAAATACTAGGCTCTTCAGGAGATAAAATTTTAACTGAAGCAAGGAATCCTGCAGCGCCGTGCAGTAGGGATTTACGAGCCTTAAGTGCTGAAATTATTTGAAGAGTTTTTCGAGGTTTAGTCCCCTGATAAATGAGTTCAGGATGATGGGGATCTCCAAACAGAATACGACGAGTCTGACACTCAATTGTAACATGATGCCGAGTTAACCAGTCCATTCCCAAGATGATATCAAAATCTTCCATTTGCATGGGCAACAGATCCGCTGTAAAAATGAGCGATTCAACTCGGATCGGACAATCCTCATACACATGAGAGATTGTAACAGAGTTTCCCATAGGAGTCATAATATTCAAAGTATTTTCTAATAATGTTGGGCTCATCGTTAGATGTTTAAGAAAAGATTGAGAAACTATGGAGTGTGTTGCTCCAGTATCAAATAAGACTTGAACTTCACGAGTTCCTAACATGAGAGTACCAGAAACAGTACCTAAAGAATTTATGTTACCATGGCACACTTAGTAATAGATAACAAGCATAATTTACATGGTAAGACTGCTAGATTATTCAGATACGACAGATTCACAGATGGGAGGAATATCAAGAGTCATACCTGGTGTGTTTGCTGCATCCTTTGCGTTCAGAAAACGTTCCAACCAGACATGAATACTATCACGGGGTGGTGGTGTATTACCAACGGAAGGTGCTCCTGTATTGTTTCCACCAGGTGGCGCCCCTGTGGCATTACTACCCGATGATGCCCCTGTGGCATTTCCACCAAGTGGTGCGCCAGTGGCGTTACCGACAGGTGGTACTCCGGTAACATTTCCAACTGGTGGCATTCCAGTGGCATTGCCAGTAGGTGGTTACAACCATATTAGCCTGCTGCATTTGCTGGAAAACAGTTTGGGCAGTCTGAGCCATCATGTTAGGGAGCATCCCCGAAATAGCAGTGTCGACAACATTAGCGACCAGTGCTTCCAAGTTTGCATCAGAAGAGGGGCCATTCGAGTTATTGCGGTTGTTCACACGTCTCTTAAGAGCCATCGGAAATGAAGATATACGTGTGAACACTAGAATTTAGATTGGGAACAAAAATTAGATCCTAACCCAACGTCTACCCATTACCTCACAAGTTTATTTTAATGTTTAAGTTTTCTACAGGAAAGAGCCTTTGCTCTGATACCACAACTGTAACACCCCAGCCCGATAGGGCTGACGTGTTACTATTACAGATATCAAATCAAAACCCAATTCACGATATTAAGGAGATTGTCAAAAGAAATAAATTCAAACAAACTCCATAATCCGAAAGAACCTAATTAAGTTGTTCAATACATCAATTAAAGTAGCAGATAATCTTGGTCTCAAATCACTCTTCGCTGGTTTCCCGGATTACCCTGGACCTGACGTGCATGAAAACAAAAGCACGCCTGAGCATAACGCTCAGTGAACGGAATAGCGGATAACAAAATCAACAGATATGCTGATAATCAAAGAATTGGCAGATATCAAAAATAACAGACATGATGATGATCAAAGAATTGGCAGATATTAAAGATAACAGACGTGATGATAATCAAAGAATTGGCAGATATCAAAAATAACAGACATGATGATAATAAAAGAATTGACAGATATCAAAAATAAACAGACATGACGATAATCAAGAATTGACAGATATCAAAAATAACAGACATAAGACATATATCAGATATAACATACCCGAGCTAATAATCATATCATATAATAACTGAACAGGGGGAACACAGGTAGCGAGCCCGTGAACCAATGTGAAATGGAGTATGGGCAGACATACAAACCATTCACCAGAGTCCTGAATGGAATGGTGTGTAACCATCCATCAGGAAATAACAGAACTAGCCTAGGATCGATCCATACGCCTCTGAGGAAATAATAATATAACCAGACATAATTTCAGAGTCCTCTTTAGAGACGCCGTGATCTCAGCTCACCGCCACGGTTGGTGCCACGTTATCGATGCCGCAATAACGCGTCTTGGTCACCCCCAAGATAGGGAGAGCTCGGGTAACAAATTCAGAAATATATAGTAGTCAAGCTACTTATAACAGAATCAAAAGTAAATTATCTATGTATTACAGGAATCAAAACTAGAGATGAACAGAAATCAAATACAAGACAGGAATCAGGAAATCCGTACTACAAAGTAACGGAAACAAAAGTAAATACTTATGATAACAAAGAAACAGAATCCGTACTACTAAGTAACGGAACGAAAGTGAATATTATGATAACAAGGAAACAGATATATAATCATATCATAACATAGGAACATGTGATAATGAGTTCAATTCAATAAATCTTAATCACAGATAAAATAATACTAAATTCAAAGTGGCATGACAAAAATAATAATGAATCATGATATCAATAGATGTACGACCAACTGAAACGGATAGAAATATCAAAGACGTTCAGGAATTTCAACGGACGGTGGAAATCAAAGGGTTTCCTTAATCAAATCGAATACCACAACAATAAAGAGTGAGGTAAGAATCCGTACCTTATACACGAATGACAATAATCAGAAAACAAGGTCTAGGCTCGGTTAACGCTGCGAGAACCTACGATAACGTAACGCAAATTATAGTTTGGAAAGTTCCAGTTCTGCCCCTGTCTTTTTGCACTCGTTAAAAATACTAAACGACGTTTAAAAATTCTGAAAATCTCTAGTTTTAGATTAGTGATTTCTAAACAACTTTCATTTAGAAAAGTTTCTGATTTGGATTACCGAAATATGAGAAAAACGTGGATCTTTACAGCTGCGCAGAACTGCTAGCTGTTACGAAAACGATCGTTTGGAGGTCTAAACGAATGAGTTTTTCGATGTTTTATATATCAACAGATTCATCTTTCGACAAACTTCGTCATGGACATAAGGTTTAACTTATTTGGATCTGTTATGTAAAAGTTATGGCCTCCGTAAGTTGGCTGTAAAATACGTATAAATCAAGGTATTTTGATAAACCGTAAAAATCATTTCTGGTTAAAACACATCCGTTACAGGTTTGGAAATATTTTTATAAATAAGTATAAATCATGATTTATCCGTAATTAAAGATAATACAGTGTTCAATAACAAATTAATAATTAAACTATTATTTTGAGTCCATTTCTATAAAAATGGCTATTTACAACATTTACAAATAATTCTTATAAATATTATGAAGGTGTTTTTAATAACTAAAATTTTCAGAAAATTACTTAGATACTTTTAAAATAAAGAAATTTATAAAAGTTATATTATGATTTTTAGGAATTTTTATTTGTTTTTAAAAGCTACAAAAGGCATAAATAAAAATATAGGAGGTGCACGGGTTCGAACCCGTGACCTTCATCCCACACTCCCATACACAAACCAGTGAACCAAAGGCATATAGCCGCAAGATGTCATGGTTTTATTTGGTTTTAAACACAAACAAGCCAATCCCCAAATCCATTACAAACCTAGGTTCAAATCCCATCCATTGGACACGAATTCGATTTTGATTGCTCTTGAAATCATAGGGCTTTTAATCCCCATCTAAAATCGAGCTAATAGGTGTGTTCAATTACATGTTAACCAATCCGAATCCAAAATCCTCAAATTTCAAACCGTATGAACCCTAGAAACAATTTCTATTCAATTGAACATCAAATCAATGTTAATAGCCAAATCAATGTGGGGCTTTCATTCCTAAACTAAAATCGAGTATGTAGGTGGCTTTAATTACCTCTATGATGATGAGATGAAGCTGAACTGATCGAAGAACGGGTCGCGGTCACGTGGTGATCGTTGGGTGAGCAAACCTCGATAGAATTCAAATTAAATTGACAGGAAGCTTCTAATGACCCCAAAGATGAAAAGCCTATGTTAATTTCGGTTTCAAGTGTGCAGAGGGTGGTGAACGACCTCGGTGCAGGTCGCCGACTTCGAGGGAATCGGGTGGGATGTTTGTGTGTGTTTAATCGAAATTGAAAGCATAGGTAGATTAGGGATTCGTATATGATTGATTAGGTAGCATTTAATTCAATTATTATGTCCGTTTAGTGCGATTTAAACGGGTAAAGTGGCCGAAAGTTTTTGGATCGATCGCACCTCCCGTTTTTCGAATTAAAGTGGGGTATTATGTCAAACCATTCACGCGAGTGTGTCGGGAATCAATGATTGAACTGAATCGATTTAAAATTGGTTGTTTGGGGGTCGCCGGAGCCACCGGATTTGGCCGGGAATAGTCGCCGGCGATGGAATCAGAAAAACGGGAGGGGTGGGGTTGGTTTTAACCAAATTACACACTAGGTCCCTGTGGTTTATGCCTTTTTCAATTATGGGTATTATATATCTCAAGAACTACTTAAAGTTTGACATAGCTCAACTACAATAAGTCATCTAAAAAAGCTGAATCAAAAAAAACAATGAGAGATGATCAGTGCAACTGAAGAAAAGTAAAAATTGAAAAACATGACACATTAATATTTTGTTCAAGTTGCGTGCAGAAACCTAAAATCAGACGGGAAAAAAAGACAGTGTTTTGCACCACTAAACCAAAATTAAGATTCCAGGAAAAGTATATTGATAAATATATGTTTCTTAATCTTCTTAAAAACTTAAACAACACCCGGTGTAGAATCCTACTGCTACAATGTTTCATACTTGTATTTGCTAGAAACATAACTATTGAGTAATTGTACTCATAAGGAACTTTTGCAAGACCGATATTAGTAGAAGGAGAAATGAAAAAATGAAAGTGATTTCAGATTCCTGATAAAATATCATTGTTCTTTCAGCTACACATCCAATATCGTTAAACATAGGTCAATATTCATAATAAGCATAATCTTGATGTAGTCGGGGCATTAAAAGAAATGTGGTCGTTAAAGAAACGTGGAGGTCATGCATAAAGAATCAACATAGAAAAGAAATTAGTTACTAAATAATAAGTAAGATTTGAAAAACATATCTTGCAACAAGCATAAAGGTTAAAGTAGTAGCACGAAGGTCTCACGTAGAAGAGCCTAGAAATAGAAAGCCAAAAAAAGTCAGTTTATTAAGACCGGGGAAGAAGTAAGAGTGAATAGCATACCTCGTAGCAAATTTGAAGCTTTAAGAAACAAAGTAGTAACAGCGGGTGGGAGTCTGGCATAAAAGTGTTTAAAATTAGAAATATAAAGAAACAAACTTTTACTACAACGAAGAAGAAACAGAATTAAATAACATACCTCGTAGGAAGCCGCAACTTGAAGGAGCAAAGATGTCACAGCAGCATGAGAATCTTGCTTAGAGGAGAATGAAATTAGAAAAGAAAATAGAAACCAGTAAGTATATTTGTACAAGACGTAAGATTAAATAACATACATTGTAGTAAACACAAAGCTTGAAGTAGTGAGGTTGTCAAGAAAATATGGATGTCTAGTGAAGACGAGCCAGAATTAGAAAAGAGAAAAAACAGGAAAAAAGGAGGAGGAGGACAAGGAGTAGGAGAAGAAGGACAAGGAGAGAAGGAGAAGAGGACGAGGAGAAGGAGAAGGAGAAGGAGAAGAAGAAGAAGACAAGGAGAAGGAGAAGGAGAGAAGAAGGACAAGGAGAAGGAGAAGAAGGACAAGGAGAAGGAGAAGGAAAGTAGTGTGTTTGTAGTGTTTTTCGAATTTGAGGTGGAAATTTTTGTGCAACTGCAACAATGGATAGGAAAAAGAAGAACAAAAAGAAAGATTATAAACGTTGGATCGGACAATCTTTGGAGATCAACACACTTATTTTTCTATATGAATCGTATAGTCTTATACATGTCGTATAGGAGGTCGTATAACCCTCTAACACACTGAATTTTTCATTGTATTCAGTGTCCAATTTGTTATAGGCGTCGTACAGGGCGTATAGCCATTTGACAACCCCCCTGAATTTTTTTCATTTTTAGTGTATTCAACCTGTACATTGCATATAAGGCTATGCGAGGCG
>JABSNV010000107.1:0-65979 GCA_024085815.1 Flaveria linearis | reverse complement strand
CTGAAATTGAAGGCAACAAATGAACTGCTCCTTGAAATGTCGAAGAATGAGTGGGTGGCGAGGTACTTGTACTGCTCGACATGGGAGATATCCGAAGAAGAAGGAACGTGGGGGAGCTGTTGGAACCATCTGAAGAGATGGAACTGCTACAGCAGTTCAAGGAACGTGGGTTTCAATTTGTGTAACCTACACACAAGAAACAACTACCTAATTTAAATGGTGCAGATCAAAAGTTCATGGGTTTCAATGGCTGAGATTTAACCAATTTTATAATCACTATCCAGCAACCATATATATATATATATATAATGAGGGAGGATGGAAGAGCGAGGCAGCCGACGTGAATGCTAGTAGATATATACACCACTTAAATGGAAACTAATATGCCAAACAACAGAAGGTCAATTACAATGATCTATGACTCTAAATACTACAGCTCCAATTCAGCATGTTATGTGTCCTCAATGGCAACATGGATTGAGATTAGCCACTTCACAAAGATCTTTGTTATCATTGATAGTTGGAAAACAACCTGAATAAACTCTATAAACTCTTTGAACATCTGCAGCACGCGTGGTAAACGACCTACCATGTGACTTAACCATAAAAACATCATTAGTTTCTGCGCTTGTTTCTTCCACATCTGCAGCCTCCTTGAATTTGCCTTCTTTCCACAAACTCTTCACAAGCAAACGCTTTGTAGAAACATCAAGCCTCAGATTGAAGGCTTTCATATCTTCAAAAGCTCGATAAGCTAAAACAGCTCTATTGGAGTTGCAATAAGCACATATTAAAACCTTAAACATATAAGCATCTGGTTCTAAACCACTCTGCTTAACCATCCCAAAAAGCCTCTGAACTGTTTGAATGTTCCCCGCAAGTGCAAAATGATGCATCAGAGAAGAAAAAGTTTGGATGTCCGGAAGAATTCCAGATAAAATCATCTCGTCTAGCGTATCCAGGATCTTAGAATCCATTTTACACTTGGCTAATGTTTTCAAAATAGATGAACAAAGAGACAGATGACATTGTTTTGACAATGTACTACCACAAAGGGTTTTAATATTTTGGAAAACCTTCAGCGCGGCTTCACCCTTCTTTGAAATGCCACAGTAATCAATTATCATTTTTACAGTAGCATATGACAATTGTGTACCTTCACTTTTAATTTTGAGTATGAGTTCTTCAACCATATTACCGTGTCCTTCACGAGCTAATTTGGTAATCATCCTAGAAATTGTATGAACATCATGATGGAATCCCTCTTGATTAGCAACCCAACAGTAGAAATTCCATGCTGACTCAGCAGAACTGAAGCTCCTAATCATCTTTGAAACCACGCGTGTTGTCCAAACAAATTTTGCATTCTCGAGTGCTGACACCTCGTCAGGTCTCCAATAACGAAGAGAACTAGCTAAAACGATTGGGTCAAACCATGTTCTTAACTTAACTCCATCCACCTGATCATCATCTTCATCATCAGAATCATCAGAAGACAATTTCACATCTTCAATTCTCTTATCAGGCAACATTTCTTTAATCAATTGTGATGTTTCTTCCACAAATCCTGCATCACGCATTCGTTGCAGTGATGAGAGCATCAGTCGCGTGGGAAAAATTCCATCCACTTGCATTTGACTAAGCAAACTTTTAACCACATCAAACTGATCAGCACCACAAAATGCATCTACCAGAACAGAATACTGCCTTAAAGTGTGTTTCACACCCATTGATGGTAACATGTTGAATATTTTCATTGCTGGATCTAAGTTTCCACAATTCACAAGATGTTCAATGATTACAGTGTATGTTCTAGAATTAGGAACACCTCCTTCATCAATCATTCTACAGAAAGTCTTTACAGCCTCATAATCTTTGCCCGTTTGTGCACATATCTTCATGATAATGTTATACGACTCGATATTTGGGAACTTTTGGGATCTTTTCAACTCATGCCACACACAAAGAACAGAATCAAGATCACCTGCAATTGCATACAGCTTCATCTGATCCATAAAGCTGACATGAGCAACATTCTTGAATTTCCCCGAGTTTATGCCATTAATGAGCGCCTTCAGCTTCCCAGTTTGGCATGATTTCGCAAGTACTTTCGCCAAAGCGTAAAGGGTGTTTTGATTATGACTAAAATTTGGGACCTTTTTTAGAGTTTCAATCAAGAAAAGAGCAGAATCTGGTGATGGAGCAGATTTAAGTGCATTTGTGACTACAAAGGAGTCCAGAGCATGATCATTCAAGATCGAAACAAGCGACTGTGGAGAATCAGATCGGAGAACTATACGTATTCTATCTATGAGCCTCGCTCGCTCTAGGTAAAGGGAGACCGCGTTCTTTGAAGACTTACTGGCAAAGTTGTGAGCTTGTATATTCAAAGCCATACATGTATTTGCAAATTGATCAAAGGAAAATTGAAACGCAGACAACCCCAACAAACGATCGAATCGTTGCAGGCTATTCCTATAGGCAATATTAACAGGATAGAATTTCAGCAGTATACCCATTGTATACTTTCACTCTTTCAGAACACTTTCAAGAGATAAACTCGAAATCCATACACTGATGCCTGATGATTTGAAGACGTTCAAAACAGGAGGGAAGCAGGACTTACGTCGAACAGCTGGCGTGCAATCCAACTTTAAACATACGCTTGATGACATGGAGGCTCCATCAACAAGTAAGGGTATGCTGATACAGTGCATCAACATTAATGTTCTCCGATCACTGTTTAAAGATCCGCCATAAGGTCCATAACCGAAGATTAAGATATAATAAACCTTACCTTTATTTAAAAAAAAAACTACTTTCGGTAAGAGCCCTGCTCTATTTATGATGAAAGCGTAAAGATTTGGCGTTTAATGGTAAATAAAAGTTTCATGGATTTGAAGTTTACAAATTTCATATTTACTGGAAGCGTTTATCGATTTAAAAGATAAACGATAAAACATGAAATTAAAAGTTTTAGTTGAATCAACTCAAACACCCTAACCCGACAAGACTAACGTGTCACTAATACGGATATCAAATTAAAAACCAATCCATGATATTACAGAAACGGTCAGACGAAATAACTTCAAACACACTAAATAATCCGAAAGAACCTAATTAAGATGTACAATACATCAATTAAAGTAACAGATAATCTTGGTCTTCAATTCACTCTTCACTGGTTTCCCGGATTACCCTGCTGACCTGACGTGCATAAAAACAAAAGCACGCCTGAGCATAACGCTCAGTGAACGGAATAGCGGATAACAAAAATAACAGACATGATGATAATTAAAGAATTGGCAGATATCAAAAATAACAGACTTGATGATAATCAAAGAATCGGATGATATAAAAAATAAACAGACATGGTGATAATCAAAGAATCGGCAGATATAAAAAATAAACAGACATGGTGATAATCAAAGAATCGGCAGATATAAAAAATAAACAGACAAGGTGATAACGGAGAATCAAAGATCATAAAACATATATATCAAATAGAACATACGTCATAAGACATATATCAGATAGAACATACCCCGAGCTAATAAGCATATCATATAATAACTGAACAGGGGGAACACAGGTAGCGAGCCCGTGAACCAATGTGAAATGGAGTATGGGCAGACATACAAACCATTCACCAGAGTCCTGAATGGAATGGTATGTAACCATCCATCAGGAAATAACAGGACTAACCTAGGATCGATCCATACGCCTCTGAGGAAATAATAATATAACCAGACATAATTTCAGAGTCCTCTTTAGAGACGCCGTGATCTCAGCTCACCGCCACGGTTGGTGCCACGTTATCGATGCCGCAATAACGCGTCTTGGTCACCCCCAAGATAGGGAGAGCTCGGGTAACAAATTCAGAAATATATAGTAGTCAAGCTACTTATAACAGAATCAAAAGCAAATATCTATGTATGACAGGAATCAAAACTAGAGATGAACGAAAATCAAATACAAGACAGGAATCAGGAATCCGTACTACAAAGTAACGGAAACAAAAGTAAATACTTATGGTAATAAAGAAACAGAATCCGTACCTTATACACGAATGACAATAATCAGAAACAAAGTCTAGGCTCAGTTAACGCCGCGAGAACCTACGATAACGTAACGCAAATTATAGTTTGGATTTTCCTATTTTAGATTGGAAAAATTCCAGTTCTGTCCCTGTCTTTTCGTACTCGTTAAAAATACTAAACGACGTTTAAAAATTCTGAAAATCTCCAGTTTACTAGACTAGTGATTTCTAAACAACTTTCATTTAGAAAAGTTTCTGATTTGGATTACCAAAATATGAGAAAAACATGGATCTTTACAGCTGCGCAGAACTGCTAGCTGTTACGAAAACGATTGTTTAGAGGTCTAAACGAATGAGTTTTTCGATGTTTTATATATCAACAGATTCGTCTTTCGACGAACTTCGTTATGGACACAAGGTTTAACTGATTTGAATCTGTTATAGAGAAGTTATGGCCTCTGTAAGTTGGCTGTAAAATACGGGCCTAAATCAACTATTTACAGTTTATTTTTAAACAAAATAAACTATTTATAACGTTGGTTAACAATTTATGAAATTGCAAAATCTTTATAATTTCCATAATTATCATCTTGTAATAATTTCAAGATATTATTATTTTAAATCCATAACAAGACACATAATCGTATTTAAACTATTTATTATTGAACTATTTTTAAAAATTATTAAGGTGTTTTGAATAAATAAATTTATAGAAAATTAATTGGGTACTTTTAAAATAAACAGAGTTTATAACATTTGTTTTTATAATTTTTAGGAATTTTTACATATTTTTGCAAGCTGAAAAAGGCATTAAAAAAATAATGGAGGGGGCACGGTTCGAACCCGTGACCTCCAGAAATGCAAGTGAACCAGAAACCAGCGAACCAAGGCCGCAGCCGCGGTTATAACCCGGTTCTAATTGTTTATAAGCTGTGTAACCCAATTCCCCCAATTCCATTACAAGCCCTAGGTTCGAATCCCATCCAATTGACACTAATTCGATTTTGTTAATGCTTAAATCCATAGGGCTTTTAATCCCATCTAAAATCGAGCTAATAGGTGTATTCAATTACCTGTTTTGGAGTTCGATCGATGATAACCCACGAAGAACAGGTCGCGGTTGAGGAGGACTCGGTTCGATGCCCAAATCACGATGATAATCAAATTAAACTCGAGGTTAGCTTCGTATTATGATCTGGAAGCAAAGCCCTATGCCAATTTTGGTTAAATTCGATTGGAGATTGGGTTTAAAGGGTGTTGCAGGTCCGCGACTTCGAGGTTCAAATGGTTGTGTTTTTGGATGATTTTTGATGAAATTGATCTTGAAGACAGGTTATAAACGACTAATAATTCGTTAGTGCGGTATTAATTATGATTATCTCCGAGGTTTAGTGCTATTTGGTCGTGGGTTCTTGGCCGACCACACGGGAAAACAGCGAGGGAAAGATGGGGGGTGGGGTTGGGTGTTAGTGAAATTACAGAAATGGTCCCTGTGGTTTGTAATGTTTTCAACTGAATTCCAAGTTTTTATTTAGTTTTTTTATGGGTATTATAATTCTACCCCCTTAAAACAATTTCGTCCACGAAATTGCTAGGTACAGAATCGAACAAAATATGACATAACGTACACAGAGTAGTAAAAATCAACCAGTGAAACGAAATCACTCATAGTCCAATTGCTGAAACGGAATCGATTCGATAGACGAAATCGTATAAGAGATGACTACTGTGATGTTCAAGAAACAAATAATTGATAACTTCATAACTGATAACAGAAACATATAGAAGATAATAACTAAGAGGTAAATAGATACGGATATTGAGAACGGATTTCATCTTCTATCTCCCATGTAGCTTCACGTTCGGAATGGTTTTTCCATAATACCTTAACAAAAGGTATAGTTTTCTTACGCATAATGCGTTCTTGTCGGTCAAGTATGGCCTCGGGTTCCTCTTCGAACGATAAGTCTTCACGAATCAAATGAAGCAGATAATTTATAACGTGAAGAGGATGATAATTGTACCCCCTTAAAAGAGATACATGAAAGACGTTATGTACATGTGACAGTTGAGGTGGTAAAGCCAAACGATACGAAACCTTACCAACTCTTTCTAGAATTTCAAAGGGTCCGATAAACCGTGGACTAAGTTTCCCTTTTAGACCAAAACGTCGTACGCCTTTGCAAGGCGAAACCTTCAGGAATACTTTGTCACCAACCTTAAACTCCAAAGGTCGACGGTGCCGATCTGTATAACTTTTCTGTCTACTTTGGGACTCCTTTAACTTTTCTCTAGCAATAGCAACTTTCTTATTTGTAATTTGTACTAACTCAGGTCCTTCAATAATCTTTTCACCGACCTCTTCCCAGCATATAGGCGCTCTACATTTACGACCGTATAACAATTCAAAGGGTGCCATATCAATGCTAGCTTGCCAACTATTATTGTAGGCAAACTCGACCAAGCATAAATATTCATCCCAATTCCCAGTCCACTCTAGGGCACATGCTCCAAGCATGTCCTCGAGGGTTTGAATAGTACGTTCCGACTGACCGTCAGTCTGAGGATGAAACGCCGTACTAAACCTCAACTTGGTACCCCATGCAGCTTGCAAACCCTTCCAAAACGAGAAGTGAACCTCGGGTCTCGATCAGACACAATATACACCGGAGTGCCATGAAGTCTAACAATCTCTTGTGTAAACACTTCAGATAGTTTGCTAACCGAAAATCCTTGCTAATTGGGAGAAAGTGAGCCGACTTTGACAATCTGTCAACAACAACCCATATTGCATCATTCTTCTTGAATGTTCTTGGCAACCCTATCACAAAATCCATGGAAATATCATCCCATTTCCATACAGGAATAGGTAGTGGCTGAAGTAAACCACTAGCTCTCTGATGTTCAATCTTGACCTGCTGACAGGTAAGACAACAGATAACATACTTAGCCACATCCTCTTTCATACCATTCCACCAGAAATTCTGACAAAGATCACGATACATCTTAGTAGATCCTGGATGGATAGAGAACGGAGAACTATGTGCCTCCGCTAATAACGATTCTCGAAGAGAAGAATCATTAGGCACACATAAACGTTTACCACACCAGATTACTCTATGCTCATCTACTCTGAATTCTTATTGTTTACCAATCTCCACATTCTGTAAGATTGCTCAGAGTTCACCATCGTCTTTCTGTGCGTTCTTAATCCGGAATATTAAGTCTGATTCAATCTGAAGACTAGCGAGATATCCGTCACTCTTGCCAATATGTAGGCCAATACCCAATCTATCAAGATCGGTAATGTTCTGAGGCTATAACTGTAGGGAGGCTACTGTTCCTGAGCTCTTCCTGCTAAGAGCATCAGCTACCACATTAGCCTTTCCTGGATAATACTGAATATTGGCATCATAATCTTTTAACAACTCTAACCATCTTCTCTGCCTCATGTTTAGTTCTTTTGTGTGAAGATATATTTCAAGCTCTTGTGATCAGTAAAAATATCACAAGTCTCTCTGTAAAGATAGTGACGCCATATTTTCAACGCGAAAATAACAGCAGCGAGTTCAAGATCACGCGTAGGATAATTAACCTCGTAAGGTTTCAACTGCCGTGAAGCATAAGCAATGACCTTACCATGCTGCATTAGCACACATCCAAGTCCCTTTTTAGAGGCATCGCTGTAAATCTGATATCCACCCGTGCCCGATGGAAGTGTAAGAATCTGCGCAGACACCAATCTCTTCTTAAGCTCTTCGAAGCTTTTCTCCCGCTCATCATTCCAAGAGTACTTAACCCCTTTCCTCAGAAGTTACGTAAGGGGTAAAGCAATAACAGAGAACCCTTCGATAAATCTACGATAATAACTAGCAAGACCAAGAAAACTCCGGACCTCTGTGGCTGAAGTTGGTCTTGGCCATTTAGTGATTGCCTCTATCTTCGCTGGATCCACCATAATACCATCTGCAGAGACCACATGACCCAGAAAGGCTACTTGACTCAACCAGAATTCACACTTTGAAAACTTAGCATAAAGCTTCTTTTTACGTAAAGTTTCAAGCACGATACGAAGATGGTCTTCATGTTCTTCCTTACTCTTAGAATATATCAGAATATCATCTATAAAAACGATGACGAACTTATCCAGATAGTCACGGAAAACTCGGTTCATTAGGTCCATAAAAACAGCCGGGGCATTCGTTAAACCGAACGACATAACCAAGAATTCATAGTGGCCATATCACGTACAGAAAGCAGATTTCGGAACATCAGAATCTTTGATCTTCAACTGATGATACCCGGACCTCAAATCGATTTTAGAAAAAACTTCGCTCCCTGAAGTTGATCAAATAAGTCATCGATACGAGGTAGAGTGTAACAATTTCGAATAGTGATCTTATTGAGTTCTCTGTAGTCAATGCAGGGTCTCAAAGAACCATCTTTCTTCTTCACGAATAGGACCGGTGCACCCCAAGGTGAGACACTTGGTCTAATAAATCCAAGATCTAATAACTCCTGTAATTGCTCCTTCGGTTCCTTGAGTTCAAGTGGGGCCATACGGTAAGGTGCCTTGGAAATCGGCTCAGCACCAGGAATAAGATCAATAGTGAATTCCACCTCGCGGTCTGGTGGAAGTCCAGGTAACTCCTTAGGAAACACATCGGGAAATTCACAAACAACAGGATAATCAGAAATACTAGGCTCTTCAGAAGATAAAATTTTAACTGAAGCAACGAATCCTGCACCGCCGTGCAGTAGGGATTTACGAGCCTTAAGTGCTGAAATTATTTGAAGAGTTTTTCGAGGTTTAGTCCCCTGATAAATGAGTTCAGGATGATGGGGATCTCCAAACAGAATGCGACGAGTCTGACACTCAATTGTAACATGATGCCGAGTTAACCAGTCCATTCCCAAGATAACATCGAAATCTTCCATTTGCATGGGTAACAGATCCGCTGTAAGAATGAGTGATTCAACTCGGATCGGACAATCCTCATACACATGAGAGATTGTAACAAAGTTTCCAATAGGAGTCATAATATTCAAGGTATTTTCTAATAATGTTGGGCTTATCGTTAGATGTTTAAGAAAAGATTGAGAAACTATAGAGTGTGTTGCTCCAGTATCAAATATGACTTGAACTTCACGAGTTCCTAACATGAGAGTACCCGAAACAGTACCTAAAGAATTTATGTTACCATGACACACTTAGTAATAGATAACAAGTATAATTTGCATGGTAAGACTACTAGATTATTCAGATACGACAGGTTCACATATGTGAGGAATATCAAGAGTCATACCTGGTGTGTTTGCTGCATCCTTTGCGTTTAAAGCAAACACTCGTCCTCCATTAGTAGGTTGTTTAGCACTGTTTCCAGCCTTTCCTTTGTTATCAGGATATGGACAGTCTTTCAGTAAATGGCCGGTCTTTCCACATCTAAAACAGGCTCCTGAAGTTCGACGACAAACACCAAAATGACGTTTTCCACATGTAGTGCATACCGGGACTTGCTCTTGACCTTGGTTTTCGGCAGGTTTAGGATTCTTCTATTTTTGTTTCCATTGATTACCTTGGCGGTTATTATTTCTGTTGAATTGGGCTTTCCGATCACCTGTATGGTGTTTCTCGCTTGAAGATTGCCCAGAAGGTGCGGTATGGTTCCCTTCACGATTTCTCTTCCGACTCTCCTCAGCTTTAGCTAACCTCTTCTTGTTTTCCATGTCAAGCGTTTTCACAGCATCAGCTACTTCATTGATATTGTTAAACCTTGAGTCACTATCCATCTCCGAGTTCTCTCATGAACGGCCCATTTCAACTTTCTGCTTGGACCTCTGGGCTACCTGCAGCTTCCCCAAGAAAACTAGCCAGCCTACAGAATCTTGCCATGAATTCTTGCCAAGGTTCACCATCTCGTTGCTCAATAGATGCATATTCCCGTGCATACTCACTTCGTTCCACTTCAGAGAAATACTTCCGGAAGAATATAGTGCGGAAGTCGGCCCAAGGGAGGGTAGCAGCATAACCCTCTCCACCATGTGCAACTTTGACCCCTTCCCACCAAACTAGAGCATCATCCTCCAGTTTGTAAGAAGCCAGCCTAGTTTTAAATAGGTCACCGACTCCTAGCACCTCGAAAATCTTTTTCACATGGGCTATCCAGTTCTGAGCATCCATCGGTGTAGCAGCATCACTAAAAGATCTTGGTCTTTGCTTCATAAAGCGCTCAAGCCAAACATGAATCTCAGCCACAGGTGGTGTTGCATTTCCACCGGAAGATGGTCCCGTGTTGTTCCCGCCAGAAGGTGGCTCTGAGTTATTTCCACCGGGTGGAGGTCCTGTGTTGTTTCCACCAGGTGGTGGTCCATTGTTATTTCCCTCAGATGCTGATCCCATGTTATTTCCACCCAAATTCGCTTGTTGTATCTGCTGGATGACTGTTTGGGCAGTCTGAGTCATCAGATTAGGAAGTATTCCAGAAATAGCAGCGTTTACGGCATTAGCAACGAGGGTTTTAAGAGGAGTATCAGATGAGGGGCCATCCGAGTCACGTCTCTTAGGAACCATCTGAAATGAAGATATACGTGTGAACACTGGAATTTAGATTGGAAAATAAATTAGATCCTAACCCTACGTCTACCCATTACCTCACAAGTTTATTATTAATGTTTAAGTTTTCTACAGGAAAGAGCCTTGGCTCTGATACCACAACTGTAACACCCCAACCCGACAAGGCTGACGTGTCACTAATACGGATATCAAATCAAAAACCAATCCATGATATTACAGAAACGATCAGACGAAATAACTTCAAACACACTAAATAATCCGAAAGAACCTAATTAAGATGTACAATACATCAATTAAAGTAACAAATAATCTTGGTCTTCAATTCACTCTTCACTGGTTTTCCGGATTACCCTGCTGACCTGACGTGCATGAAAACAAAAGCACGCCTGAGCATAACGCTCAGTGAACGGAATAGCGGATAACAAAAATAACAGACATGATGATAATTAAAGAATTGGCAGATATCAAAAATAACAGACTTGATGATAATCAAAGAATCGGCAGATATCAAAAATAAACAGACATGGTGATAATCAAAGAATCGGCAGATATCAAAAATAAACAGACATGGTGATAATCAAAGAATCGGCAGATATAAAAAATAAACAGACATGGTGATAACGGAGAATCAAAGATCATAAAACATATATATCAAATAGAACATACGTCATAAGACATATATCAGATAGAACATACCCCGAGCTAATAATCATATCATATAATAACTGAACAGGGGGAACACAGGTAACGAGCCCGTGAACCAATGTGAAATGGAGTATGGGCAGACATACAAACCATTCACCAGAGTCCTGAATGGAATGGTATGTAACCATCCATCAGGAAATAACAGGACTAACCTAGGATCGATCCATACGCCTCTGAGGAAATAATAATATAACCAGACATAATTTCAGAGTCCCCTTTAGAGACGCCGTGATCTCAGCTCACCGCCACGGTTGGTGCCACGTTATCGATGCCGCAATAACGCGTCTTGGTCACCCCAAGATAGGGAGAGCTCGGGTAACAAATTCAGAAATATATAGTAGTCAAGCTACTTATAACAGAATCAAAAGCAAATTATCTATGTATGACAGGAATCAAAACTAGAGATGAACGAAAATCAAATACAAGACAGGAATCAGGAATCCGTACTACAAAGTAACGGAAACAAAAGTAAATACTTATGGTAATAAAGAAACAGAATCCGTACCTTATACACGAATGACAATAATCAGAAACAAAGTCTAGGCTCAGTTAACGCCGCGAGAACCTACGATAACGTAACGCAAATTATAGTTTGGATTTTCCTATTTTAGATTGGAAAAATTCCAGTTCTGTCCCTGTCTTTTCGTACTCGTTAAAAATACTAAACGACGTTTAAAAATTCTGAAAATCTCCAGTTTACTAGACTAGTGATTTCTAAACAACTTTCATTTAGAAAAGTTTCTGATTTGGATTACCAAATATGAGAAAAACATGGATCTTTACAGCTGCGCAGAACTGCTAGCTGTTACGAAAACGACTGTTTAGAGGTCTAAACGAATGAGTTTTTCGATGTTTTATATATCAACAGATTCGTTTTTCGACGAACTTCGTCATGGACACAAGGTTTAACTGATTTGAATCTGTTATAAAGAAGTTATGGCCTCTGTAAGTTGGCTGTAAAATACGGGCCTAAATCAACTATTTACAGTTTATTTTTAAACAAAATAAACTATTTATAACATTGGTTAACAATTTATGAAATTGAAAAATCTTTATAATTTCCACAATTATCATCTTGTAATAATTTCAAGATATTATTATTTTAAATCCATAACAAGACACATAATCGTATTTAAACTATTTATTATTGAACTATTTTTAAAAATTATTAAGGTGTTTTGAATAAATAAATTTATAGAAAATTAATTGGGTACTTTTAAAATAAACAGAGTTTATAAAATTTGTTTTTATAATTTTTAGGAATTTTTACATATTTTTGCAAGCTGAAAAAGGCATTAAAAAAAAATAATGGAGGGGGCACGGTTCGAACCCGTGACCTCCAGAATTGCAAGTGAACCAGAAACCAGCGAACCAAGGCCGCAGCCGCGGTTATAACCCGGTTCTAATTGTTTATAAGCTGTGTAACCCAATTCCCCCAATTCCATTACAAGCCCTAGGTTCGAATCCCATCCAATTGACCACTAATTCGATTTTGTTAATGCTTAAATCCATAGGGCTTTTAATCCCCATCTAAAATCGAGCTAATAGGTGTGTTCAATTACCTGTTTTGGAGTTCGATCGATGATAACCCACGAAGAACAGGTATCGCGGTTGAGGAGGACTCGGTTCGATGCCCAAATCACGATGATAATCAAATTAAACTCGAGGTTAGCTTCGTATTATGATCTGGAAGCAAAGCCCTATGCCAATTTTGGTTAAATTCGATTGGAGATTGGGTTTAAAGGGTGTTGCAGGTCCGCGACTTCGAGGTTCAAATAGTTGTGTTTTTGGATGATTTTTGATGAAATTGATCTTGAAGACAGGTTATAAACGACTAATAATTCGTTAGTGCGGTATTAATTATGATTATCTCCGAGGTTTAGTGCGATTTGGTCATGGGTTCTTGGCCGACCACACGGGAAAACAGCGAGGGAAAGATGGGGGGTGGGGTTGGGTGTTAGTGAAATTACAGAAATGGTCCCTGTGGTTTGTAATGTTTTCAACTGAATTCCAAGTTTTTATTTAGTTTTTTTTATGGGTATTATACGTTTATCGATTTAAAAGATAAACGATAAAACATGAAATTAAAAGTTTTAGTTGTATCAAATCAATTTATATTATACAAAGAAAACATTAGTTATTTAAATCCATCTTCAATAGTAGCAAGCAACAACAATGACAACAGTAGAAACAATAAAAATGACTACAACAACAATAATAGCACCAATAATAGCACCAACAACAATAACAAGACCAACAATAACAAGACCAACAGCAACAACAGCATGGGTAAATTAATTTTATCAATTATAATAACATAAATAGGGGCATAAACGCATCGAGTTACCTAGTCCAGACCGACTTCCTAAAAATTTGAATCGACTCGAGCTCAAACAAGCTCGATCCTAAGCTTGAGCCTTTATTAAACGAGCTTGAGCCCAAGCATAACATATTTTATTTGACTAGGCTCGTGAGCGTAAAGAGTGTATTATTATTTGACATATTAAACTTATTTACAAAATAATTATTTTTTAGCTCTAGAGTTATGGCAAAAATAACTAAATAATATGTATTCGTTCTAACTATACATAAAAATATAGTAAATGTATATAAATACAATAGATAATAAATAATAAAGTCAAATTGATTCACGCTCAAGCTTAAACAACTACTTACAGATCAAACTTTAGCTTAAACAATAGAGTTTGAAATGAGTCGTGCTCAAACTTTTTTAAATTAAACTAGTGTTAATATCCAGGCGCGCGTTGCGCGTCTTGAAAACGCTGTAAATCGATACTCTATAAACTATCTAAGACAGCAAGATGACACCGAGAGGACCACGCCGACCACAAAATGTCGGTAACACCACAGTTTGAGACTATTAAAATCAACAATTTTTCACTTTAATGTCAGGCTCAGAGTGTGTAAAGAAATGACTCTATCATGGCCGGAGGGCGGGTTGCAAGTAATTTTTACTCAATCAATTTTTACTCAGACCCATCAACTCATCACAGCCCATTAGAATGAAATTAAAAGATGTTACCAGAATCAGTAGCAAGAGCTCATACTTGCTTAACTGATTCAGTTGCACGTTCCTGAGGAGCATGTAGAACAATTGTTGTGGATCCCATAACACATATACATAAAAAAATACTGGTATTTCTACCAGGTCCAGTACCCTAGCAGCTGATAAAATCATCAAGGAACCTAAAATACCAGTTTACCAAATGAGTAATTTACCCTTTTGGTTCATGTAATTCGAGTCAATTTCATGTCAATGCTCACATCAAATGTGGGCTAAAGTTTATGAATAACAAATAAGTTTTATCTTATAACTTTCAGAATGATACTTAATTACATTATCCTTTACATAAATGACCAACAACAATATAGAATATAGATAATACAGAATCTTGCAATCGAATAGTTCTTTCTCTAAGATCAATTTGATTAAAATTAGATCGTTAAAAAATCTCTCCATCTCTCAGAAACAATGCAGTCGCGTCATATGTGTAGTCCCGAAGTTGTTAGTCTTAAAGTTCTTCAAGAAAAGAGGGTTTACACTAATAATAGGGATTATTATCTATTGTGTACCTGATGTTAATAAAGATCTTGCAGCTTCCAAAGTTAATCAAAGCCATTCAAGTGATGACGCGATTCATCCCCTCCCCTTGACTCCAAGCCCAGACTTTATTCTCGCACCAACTTCCATAGCATCCTTCACCTATGTTATCGAAGTTGATTGGTTATGAATCTTGATAACCAATTTTGAAAAAAAAAACAATTGTGTTACGTATTAACAATATATAGTGGTTCGTGTGTGTTCGTCAATAACCACTTAAGCTAGATTGTGTTGGGTTAGATAACAGTTCAAAGCAGACAGTTTATTAATAAGGGTTTAAATGGATGAGCTTTCACCAGCAAGTTCAATTTGTTAAATGCAACACAGGCACAATATAAGTTGATGATACAAGCACAAAGATTTTAAAATGTCAATTGCTGGCAGAAGCATTATTCAAAATTCTACCCTTTACATATGCATCAACCAGAAATTTACTTAAGAAATTCGACCATGGTTGACATCAAATTATATTACCTCAGAAATTCAGACCTAAGTTTAAAATTATATAATTCATGATCAACAATCACCCATTAAATCTGATGTGATCCATGTAGATAATCATAGAAAATTCATACAAATTGGGAGAACGATGACCTAAAACGTACCAACTATGATGCAAAGGCATACGATCTTCAAATTTCAAATAGAAATCGCATATAAAGAGAAGACATACCGATTGGATGCCGGAGGCACTAAGGGTTCCGGCGGTATCCCTGCCGGCTGTGCCACCACCGGTAGCCACCTTCACCGCCGTCGTCACCCCTTTCTCCACCACCCCAAACTACCACTCTCCGATTCACCTTCGTTAATCCCTAATCACGCCCTTCGAAGTCTCATTTCCAATTACACTGCCCCCAATTTATCAAAACCATATCAGAATCGACAACACCCAGAAAGCCTAATTTCGAATTTGACCTCGAAATCGTCGTCTCCGGAGGTTAAGCTTGTGTCGATTGAGCACCTCTGTCAGCTTTCGAAACGTGAGGGTGATGTCTGGGTCGTGCGTTGTCAGCATGTCTGGGCATGTTATTCCAGTAAGGTTTACAGATGGTTCGTTGAAGATTAAGACAGGGATGCTTCCTGTATCGTCGGAAATTGTAGCAGTGATTCGGTATCTGCAATGAGTTTTTGCATTAATTGTTTATTTTATTATAAAAAAGAAGTGTTGGTAGAACACTACACACCAGATTTTTCCCCGTATTTGTAACATCTCGTATTTTACTGCGATTTTTATATTTTTTTTAATAATAATAACGATAACAATATATAATAATAATAATAATAATAATAATAATTAATAATAATAATAATAATTAATAATAATAATAATAACCATAATAATAATATTAGTAAGAATAATAATATTAATAAAAGTTTAAAACATAAATGCCAAAATATAAGAATAGGGGGTATTTTGAAATATTTGAAACTTAAAAACCAAAGCTTTCAACACCAAATATCAAAACACAAACACCAGGGACCATTGTGTACATATTACTAAATTTTCAAAACATACCCTACCCCACCCCCCTTCAAACCCGTCGACCACCATCTTCACAATCGGCCGACCAACCCCAAAATCCGGCCACTATGAACATTTTAATTAAAAGTAATCACGCACTAGGTTCCTTTAACCGATTATAAAGTATCCATACCTTCAATTCTATCAAAAACGAACTTGAAACATATCATATCATCATCACCATTTTCGGACCTGCAACTCGATAATTAGCCCATCTACAATCAATTTTGAAAGAAATTGATAAGGGGCTTTTGGTCTACATAACAATCCGAAGCTGCATATCAAATTAATTCGATTATGATGTCCATTTGATCATCCATCGACTAGCACATGCATCGCGGACCTGTTCTTGACAGGTTCATCATCAAATCGAATACCATATAGGTAATTAGACACACGAAAACACTCGATTTTATACGAGGGTCAAAAGCCCTATGAAATCATACACTATCAATGCCGAATTCGAGCTCAATTGAACAAGGTTCGAACCTAGGGCTCGAATTGGGTATTTGGGATTGGTTAATTGGGTTTAAAAGTATCGAGATCTGGTTCTTATCGCGGATTAGTCCATGGTTTGCTGGTTCCCGCGCCTTATACCAACCGGGAGGTCCCGGGTTCGACCCGGGCCACCTCCCATTTTTTTTAAATCATTTTTTTTAGTTTTAAAAATCCAGAAAAATTCTAAAAAAATTATAAAAAAAAAAATGTTTTATAAACATTAAAATTTTTAAAATAATTTATTTGTTTTCTGGAAATTATTTTAAGATTTCATCTACTTTATTAAATGTTTTAAATGAATAAAAATCACGAAATAATACAAAATTTTTTATAAAAAAAATGAACTTTTAATAATTTAAGCTATTAAATGATTATTTAACACCATATTACTTGTAAATTATTTAAATAATAGTTATTATTGGTTAAATCATGATATAAAAGTTATATAATACTGTCAAAAACGTTTTCTTTTCTTGTTATAAATTAAATAATTAAATATATTAATTAATTATCATATAATTGATTAATAAAATTAATTATTTATTTTCCACACATTAACAATAAATCAAACAAACACGCGTACGGATACATATATTTAATTTCAAACGTAATCATATTCAATAAATTCATTTTAATTATTTTAAGACATTCAAATTAAATAAAATTTGTTTATTTAAACTATCATTCAAAAAACTCAAATAAAACCTTAATTCCTCTTAAAACGTTAAACTTATTATTAATTAAACTTAAATGTGTAAATCTATACATATTTAGGTACCTCGTGAAGGAGTATCTTGTAACGACGTATATTGACCTAAATATCATCATCCTTATACTTATTTGCCAAGTGAGTTTTCCTTGCCCCTTTTTACTTTATTTCACACCGTTTTGGGGTGAAACATGATACGTATACATCGTACACTTATAAACGTTTGAGACTTGTAAAGCACTTGCAATTCATCCTTATATTTTTGTCATGGTTATTTGTGTATTGTAAGTAATTATATGTGATACATAGTTTGTTACAATCATTAACTATTGCTAGCCTGGCGACGTCTTAGATCTTTGGGCCTGACAAGCCTATTTGGTGCTAAAGTCGAGGAACTGCCGACTCCTAGGAGCCGTATGCTTGTGCACTAGGGAACCAAATACACTTAGCCAATCTTATATACTTGTAATCAAGTCGAGGTTTGATTGTAAAGATATGTGTACTATAACCTTACTTGCTTATAACCTATGACATGAATTGCTACTTATAATCTTTTCATATTATGTATGAAAACCTTGGAAACTCACCAACTATTTTTAGTTGACTTTTTATTTTATCATGTTTCAGGTAACCCCCGCATTTAAAGTGACCTTTTGAAGCTTGCAATAAAACTAGGACGTGGACCTAGTTAAATAAACGAAATGCTATGTTATGTTTAGATTTCTGTTTGAACGTATTGCGTGTTTGAAACTTATGTTGTATTTCTTGTTGAAATTTATACTATTAATAATTATATTTAAACATAGCGTTATGTGGCTGTGAACAATCCTATCCCTCACACCTCGACGTTTCCGCCGTCCAGGTTGGGGTGTGACAGATTGGTATCAGAGCCCGTAACTATAGGGAATTAGGTTATTAGAAATGGTGACCTAGACTATAGTATATGCATGAACCTTATAGAATTATATTTCTATCTTTTAAAGTATATGGTTTGCATGCTACATATTGCTATGTTCCCTTATGTGCAATTTGATGCCTTAGCATAGGGTTGCCTAAACATTTCTACATGTCTCCCAAAACTTACATTTGACTCTTAGACTCTCCCCGAACATGAAACCTCTTAATCTTATTCTCGACGACACGTGGAATCGTATTCTTATGCTTATGACTTGGATCTTTAGACGTTATGTCTAATCTATATAAATCTCATCAAGGTTTTGATTTCATGAACCTAAGAAATATTGTGTGACACATAGACACCTGTATTCTGGATTTCCTGGCAAAAAGCCTTCGGGCTAAGGCAAGCGTATTCGTATAAATCTCATGGAGGGAACCGTTACGCTACCTGGGGATTTCTGGGATGAGTGATAAACTATGGTCAAAATACACAAATCTCTAAGGCAAATGAGTCAATTTACCTTGACGTGTCAACGTTTCCAAATGGTGATGCGTTACCAACTGGAAACATTCCGTATAATTCATGATTCTTATTTTAACTGCCTATCCTTATTGTCCTTTTACCCGTTCCTAATCCAACTCGTATTTTTCAGCATGTCTCGCCAACTCGGACACCGAAGAAGATCTGATCGTAAGCTTGCCGCCATGATCACCCGGCAAATGGCTGCAGTCATCCCAAATATGATGGCTGAACTCAGCAGCACCATGATTGCCAATGTCACAAACCACAACAACGGCCAAGGGGAAAACAGTGCAACCCAAGGCCGTAACAACCAAACTTGCACCTTCAAGCACTTTAGTTCATGCAAGCCTCCCAGTTATAGTGGCAAGGAAGGTGCCACCGGTCTATTAGAATGGTTCGAGGGGATGGAGAACACCTTCGTCAACTGTGAGTGTCCCGACGCACTCAAAGTTCGTTATGCTACCAGCATGCTCCAACAAGGGGCTCTCACCTGGTGGAATAGCGAGAAGAGAAATAGAGGAGCTGAAACTATTTTGGCACTTACCTGGGAAAATTTCAAGAACATCGCTATCGCGAAGTTCTGCCCAAGAAGCGAATTACAAAAGTTAGAAGAGGAATTCTGGAATCTGAAGCAAAACGATGGTGATCATTTGGCCTATTCAACGAGGCATCATGAGTTGAGTTTGTTGCTGCCTCACATGGTCGATACCGTTCCCCGCAACATCGAGAAGTTTATTAAGGGTGTACCACCCAAAATTCAAGATGCTGTGGTGGGTAGCCGACCCACAACTTTAGAAGAAGCCATTACTATCACCGCTCAACTCACTGAGAACCATATACGAGCGGGCACCATGACTGTGAAGGGTGCCAAGAAGGTGGAGAAGATGGCTACTGAGGCCGTTAAGGAAACCAAAGCTGAACCGTCCAATAACAACAACAACAACAACAACAACAACAAGAAACGCAAGTTTACACCGGCACGCAACTATGCTGTGACCGCACCCAAACAACCCCAAAGACAACTTGTACCTGCGGCTACACCTGTGGCACAAGTGCCTGGGGCTAGGGCTTATGCTGGTCCTCAGCCGATGTGCAACACTTGTAGGTATCATCATCCGGGGAATCAACCATGCCGTATCTGCACCTTATGCGGTAAATATGGTCATTTTGTGGCAACTTGCCACCGTGCACCTAACAATGCCACCGTGGTCACAAACCGTGTTTGCTACAACTGTGGGGAACCTGGTCATATTCGCCCACAATGCCCTCGTCTTATGGGTAATGTTCCACAAGCCCGAGGACGTGCTTTCAACATCAACACTAACCAAGCGCAAGCAAACAACGATGTAGTGAATGGTATGTTAACTTACCTTTAACTTTTGTGATTCAATTCCTTTCGTACCTTACCTATATCGTTAAATATCTTAAAAATTAAACAGGTATGTTTCTTATTAATAAGACTTATGCCTATATTCTATTTGATTCTGGAGCCGAAAAGAGTTTTGTTTCGTTAGAATTTGAACCTATACTTGCTAAATCACCTACGAAACTAGAAAGACCTCTCACCGTTGAAGTTGCCGATGGAGAGCCGATCACCGTTGATGTCGTTATCCGAGATTGCATCCTAAGCCTTGACACGCACGATTTTCTTATCGATCTTATACCTATGAAACTTGGTAGCTTTGACGTCATCATTGGTATGGATTGGTTAGCCAAACATCATGTCGAGATCGTTTGCTTCGAGAAGTGCCTCCGCATACCTTTACCATCCGGGGATACTTTGAAAGTATTCGGTGAAAAATCTTCCAAAGGACTTAAACTCATGTCTTGCACTCAAGCCCGAAAGTGCTTAAGTAAGAAGTATATGGCCTTCTTAGCTTACGTGGTCAACACAAAAGTCAAAGGGAAAGAACTTAAGGATGTCCCTATTGTACGAGACTTTCCTGAAGTATTTCCCGATGACCTTAGTGGTTTACCTCCCGTACGTGAAGTCGAGTTTAAAATTGATTTGATACCGGGAGCAAACCCCGTGGCTAAGTCACCATATCGGTTAGCACCATCGGAAATGCAAGAACTCTCCAGTCAACTACAAGAATTGACTGATAAAGGTTTCATTCGTCCTAGTTCTTCTCCTTGGGGTGCACCTGTCTTATTTGTTAAGAAGAAAGATGGGTCATTCCGTATGTGTATCGATTACCGTGAGCTTAACAAGCTTACCATCAAGAACCGCTATCCTCTTCCTCGTATCGATGACTTGTTTGATCAACTTCAAGGAGCTGCTATATTTTCGAAGATTGATCTACGTTCTGGGTATCATCAATTACGAGTCCATGAAGATGATATCCCAAAGACCGCGTTTCGTACTCGTTATGGACACTATGAGTTTACGGTGATGCCTTTTGGCTTAACTAATGCTCCTGCTGTCTTCATGGATCTCATGAACCGAGTATGCAAGCCTTATCTAGATAAGTTTGTGATCGTCTTCATTGATGACATACTTATCTACTCTAAGACCAACACCGAGCATGAACTGCATTTGCGACAAGTTCTTGAGTTGTTAAAGAAAGAGCAATTGTACGCGAAGTTCTCGAAGTGTGACTTCTGGCTCGAGGAAGTTCAATTTCTAGGACACGTGGTGAATAGCCAAGGAATTCACGTTGACCCCGCAAAGGTGGAAGCTGTGAAGAATTGGAGTATTCCCACAACTCCGACAGAGATTCGTTCTTTCCTTGGTCTTGCCGGTTATTACCGACGATTTATCGCCAATTTTTCAAAGATCGCGAAGCCGCTTACTTCCTTGACACAAAAGAATAAACCATTCGAGTGGGGGCCCGAGCAAGAAGAGCTTTTGAAACGTTAAAGCACAAACTGTGCAATGCTCCTATCTTGACCCTACCCGATGGAAACGATGATTTCACCGTATATTGTGATGCATCAAAACAAGGACTTGGTTGTGTACTTATGCAGCGAGGAAAGGTCATAGCTTATGCATCGAGACAACTGAAGGTTCACGAGGTGAATTACACAACACACGATCTCGAGCTGGGTGCTGTTGTTTTTGCCTTGAAGATTTGGAGACATTACCTTTATGGTACGCAATGTATAGTCTACACTGATCATAAAAGCCTTCAACACGTTTTTAATCAAAAGGATCTCAATATGAGACAACGTCGTTGGGTTGAATTAATTAATGATTATGACTGTGACATTCGTTACCACCCTGGGAAGGCAAATGTCGTAGCCGATGCACTAAGCCGTAAAATCCATAACAAGATGACTTTGTTCCAAGAAATTCGCGATCGACGGCAATGGTTTGATACTCTGAGAGAATTCGATACCGAAATTCGACTAGATGTCACCAAGACTACTGTATTTTACAAAACTTGAGAATAAATAGTGACATCGAGTCTAGCATCTTGGAAGCTCAACAAGTAGTTCAACGAGAAGGAAGGATGAAGGATGAACTGGAGCTTAACCTTGTAACTCAATTGGAGACGAAACCTAATGGGTTGATGTATTTTGCGAATCGAATTTGGGTTCCAAATCGTGATAATCTCCGTACTCTTGTCATGAACGAAGCTCATCAAACTCGTTATTCTATTCATCCGGGCTCCGATAAGATGTACATGGATCTGCGTGGTCAATATTGGTGGCCTGGAATGAAGAAAGATATAGCGACTTATGTAGCTAAGTGCCTCACGTGTACGAAGGTTAAAGCCGAACATCAACGTCCAAGTGGATTACTTGAGCAACCCGAGATTCCTATGTGGAAGTGGGAACACATATCCATGGACTTCATAACTAAACTACCCCGAACCTCTCGAGGACATGATAGCATATGGGTGATCGTTGACCGATTGACCAAATCGGCACATTTTATACCCATACGAGACACTTACAAGACATCAAGATTAGCTCGTATATATGTTGATGAAATTGTAAGTCGTCATGGGGTACCTCTACACATCATATCCGACCGAGACGCTCGCTTCACTTCGCATTTTTGGTCGTCTATGCAAGAACTCTTGGGTACTCAACTGGACCTAAGCACGGCTTACCATCCTCAAACTGATGGTCAAACCGAGCGGACGATCCAAACCTTGGAGGATTTGCTATGCCTGTGTGTCCTTGACTTTGGTGGTAATTGGGATACGCATCTACCGCTCGCGGAATTTTCGTATAATAATAGTTACCACTCGAGTATCAAGATGGCACCATTCGAAGCACTTTATGGTCGTAAATGTCGTTCACCGATCTGCTGGACCGACATTGGTGAAAACCTTATCACTGGTCCTGAACTTATACAAGAAACGACCGATAAAGTCGCTACAATCCGAAAGAACCTTGAAGTGGCAAGAAGTCGACAAAGGAGTTATGCCGATAAGCATCGCAAGCCGTTGGAGTTTCAAGTTGGGGATATGGTTCTTCTTAAGGTTTCACCATGGAAAGGCGTTATTCGCTTTGGAAAGAAGGGCAAACTAGCTCCAAGATTTGTAGGGCCATTCAAAATCCTGAAAAGGATTGGGAAGGTGGCTTATAAATTGGAACTACCTTCTGACCTTAGTGGAGTTCACCCTGTGTTCCATGTCTCAAATTTGAGAAAGTGTTTGGCTGACGAGAGTCTGCATGTTCCACTGGAAGACATTCAGATCGACGAGTCACTGCACTTCATCGAGAAACCTGTCGAGATTATGGATCGCATCATGAAGAAGACTAGGACCACAACTACTCCAATTGTCAAGGTTCGTTGGGAGAACAAGTGTGGAGCTGAGTTCACGTGGGAGCGAGAGGATCTTATGAAGGAGAAATACCCGTATTTGTTTGTGTAGTTCATTTTTAATTTATTAACGAAATTCTTTAAAGTAGGGGAGACAGTAACACCCTGTATTTATACGATAATTAATATACGTTCTTAATCAACGTAAAAACTTATAAGCTCAAAAGCTTATAAGACTAATTTAAAGTCACACACACACTTTAGACTCTCTTTTTACCTCTAATGGCTCTGCCATTGCACATAAAGTAAACACTAAAGCGATCAGCTTAATCAATGATGAATTTTCTTCTTTTGATACCTTATCAAAACCTGAAAGTTCTTCAAAGTGTCCTCATCTTTTCATTTCAGCCTCATCGTAAGCAAATTTCGGGACGAAATTCTTTTAAGTAGGGGAGACTGTAACATCTCGTATTTTACTGCGATTTTTATATTTTTTTTAATAATAATAACGATAACAATAATAATAATAATAATAATAATAATAATAATTAATAATAATAATAATAATAATTAATAATAATAATAATAACCATAATAATAATATTAGTAAGAATAATAATATTAATAAAAGTTTAAAACATAAATGCCAAAATATAAGAATAGGGGGTATTTTTGAAATATTTGAAACTTAAAAACCAAAGCTTTCAACACCAAATATCAAAACACAAACACCAGGGACCATTGTGTACATATTACTAAATTTTCAAAACATACCCTACCCCACCCCCTTCAAACCCGTCGACCACCATCTTCACAATCGGCCGACCAACCCCAAAATCCGGCCACTATGAACATTTTTAATTAAAAGTAATCACGCACTAGGTTCCTTTAACCGATTATAAAGTATCCATACCTTCAATTCTATCAAAACGAACTTGAAACATATCATATCATCATCACCATTTTCGGACCTGCAACTCGATAATTAGCCCATCTACAATCAATTTTGAAAGAAATTGATAAGGGGCTTTTGGTCTACATAACAATCCGAAGCTGCTATCAAATTAATTCGATTATGATGTCCATTTGATCATCCATCGACTAGCACATGCATCGCGGACCTGTTCTTGACAGGTTCATCATCAAATCGAATACCATATAGGTAATTAGACACACGAAAACACTCGATTTTATACGAGGGTCAAAAGCCCTATGAAATCATACACTATCAATGCCGAATTCGAGCTCAATTGAACAAGGTTCGAACCTAGGGCTCGAATTGGGTATTTGGGATTGGTTAATTGGGTTTAAAAGTATCGAGATCTGGTTCTTATCGCGGATTAGTCCATGGTTGCTGGTTCCCGCGCCTTATACCAACCGGGAGGTCCCGGGTTCGACCCGGGCCACCTCCCATTTTTTTAAATCATTTTTTTAGTTTTAAAAATCCAGAAAATTCTAAAAAAATTATAAAAAAAAAATGTTTTATAAACATTAAAATTTTTAAAATAATTTATTTGTTTTCTGGAAATTATTTTAAGATTTCATCTACTTTATTAAATGTTTTAAATGAATAAAAATCACAAATAATACAAAATTTTTTATACAAAAAATGAACTTTTAATAATTTAAGCTATTAAATGATTATTTAACACCATATTACTTGTAAATTATTTAAATAATAGTTATTATTGGTTAAATCATGATATAAAAGTTATATAATACTGTCAAAAACGTTTTCTTTTCTTGTTATAAATTAAATAATTAAATATATTAATTAATTATCATATAATTGATTAATAAAATTAATTATTTATTTTCCACACATTAACAATAAATCAAACAAACACGCGTACGGATACATATATTTAATTTCAAACGTAATCATATTCAATAAATTCATTTTAATTATTTTAAGACATTCAAATTAAATAAAATTTGTTTATTTAAACTATCATTCAAAAAACTCAAATAAAAACCATAATTCCTCTTAAAACGTTAAACTTATTATTAATTAAACTTAAATGTGTAAATCTATACATATTTAGGTACCTCGTGAAGGAGTATCTTGTAACGACGTATATTGACCTAAATATCATCATCCTTATACTTATTTGCCAAGTGAGTTTTCCTTGCCCCTTTTTACTTTATTTCACACCGTTTTGGGGTGAAACATGATACGTATACATCGTACACTTATAAACGTTTGAGACTTGTAAAGCACTTGCAATTCATCCTTATTTTTGTCATGGTTATTTGTGTATTGTAAGTAATTATATGTGATACATAGTTTGTTACAATCATTAACTATTGCTAGCCTGGCGACGTCTTAGATCTTTGGGCCTGACAAGCCTATTTGGTGCTAAAGTCGAGGAACTGCCGACTCCTAGGAGCCGTATGCTTGTGCACTAGGGAACCAAATACACTTAGCCAATCTTATATACTTGTAATCAAGTCGAGGTTTGATTGTAAAGATATGTGTACTATAACCTTACTTGCTTATAACCTATGACATGAATTGCTACTTATAATCTTTTCATATTATGTATGAAAACCTTGGAAACTCACCAACTATTTTTAGTTGACTTTTTATTTTATCATGTTTCAGGTAACCCCCGCATTTAAAGTGACCTTTTGAAGCTTGCAATAAAACTAGGACGTGGACCTAGTTAAATAAACGAAATGCTATGTTATGTTTAGATTTCTGTTTGAACGTATTGCGTGTTTGAAACTTATGTTGTATTTCTTGTTGAAATTTATACTATTAATAATTATATTTAAACATAGCGTTATGTGGCTGTGAACAATCCTATCCCTCACACCTCGACGTTTCCGCCGTCCAGGTTGGGGTGTGACAGTATTCGTAAGCCAAAGCCACCTCTGCAGTTTGACAAGTAAGAAGAGCAATGGATTTGCAGCTATTGGAAATTAGTGACGCACTCTTGTAGTATATCTTCTGCAAATAGTAATCCATGCTGCAATAGACAAAAATAAATCAGCTAAAATGTTGCTAATCTTCAAGTATTAAGCTATAAACAATGACATGACATTAACATTGGTTGAGGCCCCATAATACACACCCTCAAAACAACCCAAGTACGCAATGCTTTGCTTTTGGATTTTGCTCGCGATGGGAAAAACGTAAGTACAGAAGTGAAGGAAACAATATGCTGATATGTGGTTTAAATAAACATAGCATACCTACTACGCTGATGTGCTGATGAGCTCATTTCATTGCCTCCCCAGTAACAATATGCTCAGTTGCTGTTGCTATTAACGATAAAACCTGCAACCAACAATAGAATAGAATAAGTGGGTACTCGTGAACGATGTAAGAATAAAAACATAAATATATAATAAACCTCAGTGTTTTCTAAAGAAGTAAGGGTAATATAAGCTTTAGAAAGCAGAAAATCCCCAGCCAATACTGAAATCTGCATCATGCAAAAGGTACTTAAGTAGGTACATTTTTCTTGTTTGTGTGGTATTATAGCAGTCGTGTCTAATGAATATTATTCAGCTTCTACAACTCAGTCCTATGGAAAAAATTAACATTACCTTATTTCCGATAAGGTTAAGAGAACCAATCCCACGTCGCGTATCAGTAGCATCCCGTATATCACCATGAAGGAGGCGGGCAACCTAAGATGACAATGTTTTTTGCTTTCATAGAACATGCACATGCCCACCAACAGGATTTAGGGAAAGACCCTTGTGCTCTATAAGCAACTCATTTGGGTATCAACTAAATATTACTTCACTGACACAACTTTGTTCTAATATTACAGAAAACAAAGCTACATGATTTCATGAGCTAATTAAGTTGTAATAAGGCACAAAGGGACACAAATGAACTGTTATAAGCTAGGAAGAATATTGTTTCTTGACCATACATACGACTTGAAGATAATTAACAAAATAGAATGAACAGCTAAACAAATTAGAGTTGCAGCCATGGCACTCATCTTTTCCTTTACCAGTTTGACTGTAATCTATGAAGGACACTCATGTTCTTAATGCCAAAATCAATACCGTTTATAGCAAACTACTTTAGGCCAATTTCAATTTCAAACTACATAACAATCTAACAAACTGCTAATTTCCACAGGTACACGACAACTCCTACGCATTGAAAATAAGCACCGAAAGCATTACAGAAAACTTTTACCTCGGAAACGATCGCTCAAAGTTCCTCATCAACTGCCTCTTCCGCGTCGGAGGCGCCGCGATCCTCCTCTCCAACCGCCGCTCCGATCATAAAACCTCCAAATATCAACTCCAAGAAGACACCGCCGGAATCATCGGCATCAACATCAACAAACACCTCCGCCTCCACCAACGCAGCCACCACCACCGACCTCCGCCTCCACCAACGCAGCCACCACCGCTGACCTCGGCCTCCACCAACGCAGCCACCACCACCGACCTCCGCCTCCACCAATGCAGCCACCACCGTCGACATCCGCCTCCACCAACAAATCCACCACCTCAATTTGGGTTTTAGGGTTCGTAAGGGGTGGCGGGCAGCGGAGCGGAGGTGGCAGGCAGGGGTGGCGGGAGCGGGAGCAGTGTGCCCGATGGTGTTGGAGGTGATGGGGGAGAGCGATAGATGAGGGCGGCGGTGTGCAGGAGGTCGCGGGGGCCGATCGAAGGAGAGGGTGACGATGGAGCAGAAGGAGAAGGCGGTGTGGTACTGTTAATACTGTTCATTTACTATTCATTGAAGTTGGTTTTTAAATATATAGGAAAATGAGCGGAGCTCGCATTTAAACAAGCTTGGCTAAGTGGGCATGTTTATGCATATAAAATCTTAAGGAACAATACTATTTGTTGTACATAACATAACTAGAAATGCTTGTGTTTCCGTTTGCAACGTCCAAACCGATTATCGGTTTAGCTTCATAATCGGTTTTTTAAAAGTTGTGAGATCGGTTCTAAGAACTCTTAAACCATATAAAACGATTGGTTGGAGCGTGAAACTTTGAGATACATAACTTTTATATTTTAGTTGAGCTTTTAATTATTGTAAATTAGACTATATGTATAAATGAGTTCATTGTTTACTTAATAATGCATTAGTTTTTATTTTAGTCATATTTAATGATTGTTTAGGTATAAAGGGCTAATAAGTTTACACCTTCAAGCCGAAACAAATCCAAACAATTCATAACGGTTCGGTTTGATTTGCTTAAAAATTTTAACGGTTTTGTTTCATTTTTACGATGGTAAAAGCCCGTCATTAAAAATTTGATCTATAACGCATCAAAAGTCGACCGCAAAGGCTTAAACACATAAACATAATAAGTAAAAGTTTTAAAAATATATCAATACAATTAGAAAATAATAAGAAACAAAAAAAGCAATCGGCCCAAACGGTCTGTATTGGGCTAACCAATTAAACAAGCACTATAGCGCATTAGCATAAGTTATTTGGGCTTTTAGTTCAAGCTTCTTCCCTTAAAAATGAAAAACGGTAACCCAATTGCGGTTTGCAAGTTGATTTTGATTGATTAGTAATTATTTTGCACATTTGAGTGGTACCAAATTCGTCTATGATAAATGAGTATTTTGTAAAAAGTATATATGTATAGATAGAGGAATTTAACCTACAAACCCATATCTTCATAGTTGACCTTTGTTGACGATAAAGTATTAAGATGGGATTTACAGAAATTTCTAATAAAAAACAACACATGATGCCCAAAAATCGTTTTAGCAGTTATAATCACATTCTAAATTCTAAATTAACCAGTAACTTGTTTAACCTTTGTCCTAGATGTTGTATATCTTTTGCATATTTGACTCCGAAAAAGGAAATAAAAAATTAGAATAAATGGATTCATGTGACGTTTATATTTGGAGAAGAAAAGAACAGGGAAAAAAATAGTGAAAGGAAGGTTGGTTTTTTTTGAAAAAAAAAAAATAGTGAAAGGAAGGTTGGTGTTCCAATAATAATAATCTCATTCCCATGCATGCTCACGCTACCAGCCTGTCTTTTTTTGGAAGACGTGTCCATTGCATTTTAACATCTTTTGCTCCTGGACCACTATCCCCACCCCATGCATGCATACATACATACATACATACATACATACATACATACATACATACATACATACATACATACATACATACATACATACATACATACATACATACATACATACATACATACATACATACATACATACATACATACATACATACATACTTCCCACTTTTATACATTTATATCATATCCCATTTAGTCTCAAAATCTAATTAAATAATATTTCAGAAATGAACCAATCATGTTATCTATCCTGAAATTTCGAAAAAGAAAAATCCTGAAATTTCGAAAAAGAAAAACTAAAGTATGTAATTTTCTAAACAAGTGCAAAACATACCTATATGTTTGTTAGTTGCGTCGATTTGACTCGTGCACTGTTATGATTACCAACTTAAATCTAATTAATCATGTTGCTATGTAAACTTTTATTATGATCATTTTCCTCCTAGATGATACGACACATAAACTACACATGTTTAGAGGCTAATATAAGTTGGAATGCTTTATAAGTTTAGTATGAATTGTGGGTTGTCCCACAAAACGAACCATAAGTGCATTGTCCTTTGAATTATTTCACTTGTCATTTTCAATCTCCTCTTGCCCACCCATACATATATATATCTCTTTATTTTTAATTCTTATGCTACGCACCCCTTTTGCTACTTTAGTTTACCTACCCTATTATAATTTTTATATATATGGTGGTTATTAAGATGCAATACCCCAAATTTCAATGTAATAAGTTACAAATATGTGAGATATGAAACTAGCATATTATATACTACAGAACGAGTAAATAACAAGTAAGATGATTATTTGAAAAATGAGATATGTTGATGATGCTTATTATTGTACGAGATCATCTAATAATAATAATATATTATACCTGCTCCATTTTTAATAAACTTAGATACACTCGTAGAAAAAATAAACTCGTACCGACAACATATTCAGAATTTATAAAATGCTATATTTTAAATTTAAAAAGAAAGACGAATGAAGTAGTTAAATTAATTATATAAGTAAGCAAACAAACAAATATGTTACTCAACTATCAGACTGGAGTGATGTGGGTTTAAAACTACTTTTAAATTACGATGGTGTAAATGTTTATTCGGTTGTCTTAATTAGTTTTCATTTAAGAATTGTTCTGTAGTAAACATACCCCAATTGATTGTATGTTTTATTTACTTTGCAATAGTTGCAGAAATAGTTTTTATCCCCACCACACCTCAAATGGTTCTGGCTTTGTGAAAAGTGGAGCCATACCATGAGAATGTTGGTTCCATACTTGATGAAATCATCAATGAAAAGTAATCCGATCACCAGGACGTGCATCATTTTTTGTCCTCAGATCTTCATTTTAAATTCACCATAGAATTTTAAGATTATATATATTTAATAGTATAAAATTTTGCTATTTGAAAATGATTAGGATAACCATTTAAGTTATAAAATAAAATGAATGTTAAAGAAATAAAGTAAGGTGTTAGTTTATGAGATAGAAAATGATGTAAACAATGATTTGTATGCAGTCGTACAATAAATAGATATGAAAAGGAAAGGAATTAACATTATAGGGGTCCCGAGTCTAGTGTGGGTCAAAATTATATAAGATGACACGTTAATAGGCATTAAAGATCAGTAAATTTCATGAATTGATGGATAGATAAAGCCATATATGCATGAATATGATCTAGAATTGGTCAAATTAAAAATTCCCACGATTAGTACCCCAAAAATGATTGCCCATATTGAAACATTTTTCTATTTCTAAATTATAACATTAAAATTACAAAAGAGAAATTTGACCAATAAACTTTAGCTCAAGTGATTTTCTTTTTTTTTTTAACGGAATGTTAGTAGTTAATAGCATCAAATTAGTAGTATTCGTCTCTTGCTAAGTTTTGAGCCCTAGACCGTCAAGAGAGACAGAGCCCCCCACCTTCACTTTGACCACTAGGCCAAAAGATCATTGGCTTAGCTCAAGTAACTGAGATAAGTTATTTAAGACAATAGGTTTCAAGTCTCATTCAAAGCAAAAAATGACTCGAGTTAAGACAGTGGGTTTTCCAGTTGTGGATCTTCTTCTGAGAGGGTTGAGAGTGCGTTCCATGATGGAAAAACATATATGTAGATTCGATTAAAATAACATATACCATCTGAAATAGAGCTCTCATTTTCCTTCAATTTTCTCTCACGATGACTCTCTTCAACAATTCCGAGATGTCGCTTTCATAACTATCAAAAAAAGGGTCATGATGATACTAAAAGGTTTGAGATGGTTCAAGATAGATTTCGCTATTGTTCATCATAAAGCTTGAGATGATTCATAATAAATCAATGATAGAATTCAATCTAGTAATGATGTTGGTTCGAGAGGCAACAATAAATCGGATCCCCACAATGTATTTCCATCAGCCTTGATAGATGATATTACTAATATGTGGTTGTTCCCACTAAATCAATGTTCAACAATACTTACGTTACAATATTACTCCTTAAATAGTTCTCTTATGCCTTCATGTTGGACGCTTTTAATTCTTCTCATGCTTTCCTAGTATTTTCATGATAGAAATTATAAGGGTATTCGATAGTACCAAACTAATTGGGGAAAGTAGTACCTTGTTTAGTGCACATCATATAAAGGTATCTTTAGCATTTATTTCTTGTATTATTTATAGAAATAGTTTAGAGTTAATGAATATTTTTCTTTCATTTTTATGACGTGATTCACGATAATTAGGATGATAATTCATTATCTATTTTTTTTATAATATAGTTATTAGTCACGATAATAAATGAGAACTTTGACAATTTTGTTCATTATACATGTCATACAATATAATAGTGTCGTGAAAGTTTAATATCTTTAGATGCAATAATATATACAATTAATGCTATAAGATGCTTACTCATATTTTCAAAGCCATATTCGTCTTCTAAAAGGCCAAGGTTACCTTCACTACATTCCACTAGATCGAGTTTGAGAAGCATACAACCAAGTTTCACAGTTCCACAAAATGCTTTACTGATACCCTGAGGAAACGAAACAACAAACGAGAAGACAAGATCCAACATTATGGAGCCGAGACTATGCGTTGTAAAGAAAATACATCAAACAAAGATGCGCGATAGTCAAGATTTGTCAATGTAAGAGGCTTTAGGAAAGGATAACAATATCTCTTGTTGGGATGGTCACACATTCTCACGATTAGAAAATGTTTAATTAAGCACGTGATCATTTTTACAATTAACTTGTTGTTTATAATGATGATGTTAACAAAATTTAGACTAAGTATTTATCCATCTCAAGATTACATATTCCTTCACAATTACTTAGGAAAACCCTGGGCATCCACGACCAACATATTGGAGTGCTAGTATCTTCTCATTTTATAAAAAAAACATAAGTAACATCAAGTTAATATATGACTGAACCAATTAAAAAGATATGATATTATTGATTATGATGTGTGGTGTTGATTGAAGAATGAGTTCGTTATAGGTATATCCATCAATATCTTACTCTCTTTATCTTTTTTATACATACATATAGATACAGAGAGTAAAGAGATGTGAGTGTACCATAATAAAAGTTGGGTGTTTATATAACCTGGGCCTTTGAAGAATCGATCAAAAAGCTATACAATATATTTATAACTGATATATGATTTCTAAATATTTTTAAGACTTTGACTTTTCTTAAAAAAGGAAATTTCTAAATCTTTCTAAGACTTTGACTTTTCTTAAAAATATATAGTTAATTTATTTTGAAATATTTTAAACATAGGTAATACGCAATATATTGGAATGGTATATGTATAAGTTCAATTGTTTTGTAATATTTTTTTATTATTGAGACACGTCTAAAGAGAGTATTTATGAAAGTCTGAGTCAGAGAAATTGTATTAATCTTTAATTTATAAACTAATAACTTTAATTTACACAAGAATAAAAACGCTTATTAGGGTTCTTATATAATTATTAAAAATATCTCGTTAGGAGACTATTTCAAATATACTATTACAAACTTTCTAATAAATAATTAATTAAGAAATATCATATGTTATTAATTAATCTACCTATTATAATAAAAGGGTAACTAGTGATGCCACATGTCAATACCACATTCATTTTTAATAAAATTTTCCCGCTTCTCTCTTTTATTAAATAACTCCATTAATTACTAATTATATTATTGAATTCTTTTTGATTAAAAATTATTTTTAGAAAAACTTAGAAATAGATACTTTTTGATGTTTATTTCTAGAGAAACAAATTTTTATAAAAATAAAATTTTCTAAGACATCATACTTTTTTTTTAAACACAAAATATTTTAAAGTTTATATTTTTTAACATGTTTTTTAAGAGAAACGTTTAATTATTTTTTTAGAAGAATAAAGAAGTTAAAAACAAAAATTTTAAAAGTTGATGTTATTGTCTTATTACTTATATTCCTTACTCATATATAATTTAAATCATATATTATTTTATAATTAATAAAATATTCTATTTAATATTATTTATTTAACCCGTGTAATACACGGGTTCACTAAAGCTAGTTAATTATATATAAGAATTAAAAGATGATTTAAGCTCTCAAGTCAGCAAGATGGTTTAAGCTCTTTATTTTTGTAGGGGGCGTATGGTGTTCAAATCTCAAACGATGTACACATACATTATTTTGCCTTGAAATCATTATTTTTTTGTTTCGACTTTTGTCTTTCATTTAGTGGGAAGTAAAAACACGTGGCATCAGTTAAATCGAATTTATAAAAGAAAACATATCATCATTATTTTTTGACTTAACTTTAGTAAACTCGTGTATTACACGGGTTAAATAGATATAATTATAAATATAATTAAATTTTATTAATTGCTAAATGATATTTAAGATAAATTAATGATTAATCTTCCTTATTATTAAATAGATGAATTTTTTGTTTCAAAATAAACGTTTTAAAAAATATCACTAAAAACGTATTTAGTATAACTATCAATTTTAATTATTTTGTGTTTATAAAAATCTTATTAAAAACAATAATTTTTAAATATTTCATATTATTAAAAAAGTTTGATGTTTTAATAAAGAAATAAATAAATATTACAAGTAACTAAAAGTACTAATCCTAAAAAAATATTATTAGTAATTAATATAATTATTTAATAAAAGATAATCATGGGAAAATTTTGATTAGGATGAATGTGGTGCCAATGTGGAACTAGCCCACTTAGATGAATGTGGTGCCAATGTGGAACCAGTCCACTTAAGGGTTTGCCTCTTAGAGGAAGGTTCTGGTTCAAACCTAGACCTTGGTGCAATATGGAGTAAGATAGGTTTGTAGTTTAAAAAAACAAGAAATGTGATATTGACACATGTTACATCTAGTTATCATTTTATTAGAGTATAATGATTATCTATCTTTTTAAAATAACATTTCTTATTTCCTTTTGTTCGGAAGGAAATTTGATTCAACACATTTATTTATGATGAAAATCATAAATTTAATTCTCATATAAACTTTATCATTATTCATTTTATTTTTCCTAAACAAGTTACTTTGAATGTTCATTGTCGTTTATCTTTTATAAATTTTCCTTCATGTTCTCTTTTTTTAAATATTCTTGCTTTAGGTTGCTATGTCTCTATTAAAATTAAATATAACTTTGCATCTCCATAGATTTTATATACGTTGTGATACGGGTCTGGTGCTTATTTTATGTTTTAAAGGTTACCATCGATTATTTTGAGATTAAGTGAAATGCACATAAAGCAAAAGAAACACGTATGATAACCTCGCAGCATCGCGTGAGTATGTTTACTAGGATTATAACAATTAGAAGATTTTGTTTACAATATTCTTATGTGAGTGGTCCATGTCACCTTTTTCTAGAGATGTTATTTTTTCATTTTTACTCAAAATTAGTTTATATAAATAAATCTTGTTATATCACATATAATTTTAATAACCCGTATATTACATGTGTTAGTTTTAGTAACTCGTATATTATATGATTTGAATAAATAAAATGAAATTAATTAGTTATAAAACAATAAGTTTAAATAACATATGATTGAAATTACATATGAGTAAAGATTATACATAACAAAATAATGCTATGAGCTTGTTAACTTTTGTTTTAAACTTCTTTTAATCCTTTTTCTAGAAAACAGTCTTTTTTGAAGGCAAACATCTCCAAAAAAAGATTTTTCAAAACAAATTCAACATTTTGTTAATATGCAAAATATTTTAAAAAAAGTATCAATTTTAAAATTTTTTCTTATTATAACTATCAGTTTTAATTATTAACACAATTTTAAAATATTTCTTATTTTTTAAAAAGTTTGATGTTTTAGAAAACTTTTTTATTCTATAAAATTTGTTTTTTTAGAAACAACATTAATAAAAAGATCTTTTTTAATTTCTAAAACCCCTATTTTTAATCTTAAAAAATAATTAATATTGTTATTAATTAGTGTATTATTTAATGTGAGTGAGAAATAAAAAAAGTTTGGTGAAAAAAATATAATATTATCATGTATCCCCTCGAATACTCTTTTAATAGACTAAGAAAATTACAAAACAACCTGTGTGAATTGACCTTCCCATTAGGAATCTTGCATGTGTGTGATATATAACAATCAAATGAAACATAAACATAAATAATTTGGCTAAGAATATACGTGGTAGATATTTTGGGAGCTCTAAACATTATGATATGGAAACAAGTAGACATTCAAACATCATTATAATATAACTAAAAGGAGCTCTAAACTCACAGGGCTCAAAATCTTTAATGGACGATAAACACAACTTTTCTTATGTTATCGTATTAATAGGGGCTCCAAATATTATCTAACCACTACACTTGATTTAAAAGGGACTTTAGTGAAGTAGTTTTATCAACGTGTCAATTAAGTGATATCATAAATAAACAACTATTACACATAGTCTAAGTGCTTGTGCACGCGCAAGCACCTAATCTGCCGCGGGCGTTCTATCCTTGCAACAATTGTGTCTACCAATATCTTGGGTTGATTTTTATTTAACTATTAGTTTTTTTAAATTTTTTTTATCTTTTAAAATAGAACGTGATATAAAATTATGAAAATATGGAATAGAAGTTCTTGTTTTTATTTTAAGATTAAATATAAACAAGTTATTTAACTCGCCGCGCGTTGCTGCGGCGGCGAGCGTACGTGTCATGATCAAGTATAAAATATAATCGACTCAACTTGTTTCCGAACCAAATTTACGTAAAATATGGAGTAACACGATAAAACGTAGAACAACTCAAAACGTACATCAAAATAAGCAAGTGCGGGGAAGCCATAGGCGGCATCATAAAGTATAGATTACATTCGCTTTAACACATTTCCTAGCAAAATTTACATCAAAACATAGAGTAACTCGAATTTATACCAACGAAATAAAATTACTATACTTGACCTAACTCGTTCCAAATAAAATTCACACATCAAATAAACACGTAGTATTATATAATAACGTTTTTATACTCGAACCTGGGTCTTATATATAGTGAAAGAGCTCGCAAGCCAGCAAGCTAGATGTTTTTCCATGTTTCAATTTTGCTATATATAATATATAATATGCAAAAAAAATCTCAAATTTGTTATATGTAATATATAATACAAAAAATTAAATAATATAATATGCCAAAAAAATCTCAATTTATTATATATATATAATACAAAAAAAATCTAAAAATCCCCTATGTCCACCGACATAGGGGAATAATTAGTAATAGAATTTTATTCAAAATAAAGTGGGTCAAAAGAATATATTTTTAGTTTTCTAGTTTTTAACACAATTTGGATTTTTATAATTTTGATGTGTAGTGTACGTCTTATGATATTCTAAATTTGTAGTCGCGTTGTACTTTTTTTTTCCATATTTCAAGATTTATTTTATTAAAAATCAAGTCGTGTTAGCGTTCATCATGTTCACCAAGTGCACATCAACACATAGATTAAAAAAACACTTTTTACCAAAAAGTGCAACTATCTTTTACCAACGACACATATTGTTGCGTTTATCCAAGTATGAAACGATGGAGACCTCTCAACTATTTTGTATATATACATAATTTACACCGCACCACACCAAGAATTCTACTAGGTTTTATTGAATATAACTATCAAAATACTTACTGAACATTTTGTAAAAAATAAATGAATGATAAGACATATAGATAGATATAAATAGATAGATATATAGATATAAATAGATATATATGATTCTAAACAGATATATCATATTAAGCAATGTTTGATAAAGGTTAGGAGCATGAGGACTTGAGTATCAAGACTTCAGTTGTTGGAAATTTTGTGGTTAGGATTTCGCAATCAGTAAGTAAATTGTTCCATAATTTTTTTATTCATATATATTTTTTTATTAATTTCATTTCAAGTTTGAACAAGCAATTAGAAAATCAACAAATCATATGATTGACGTATTCAATACTCCGTTTTTGTTCCATTATTGTAAAGACAAATGTTATGGTCAACTGATTCTATAACCCCCATATGTCAAATTTATATAATACCATAAAATTTTAGAAGATTATATTTTCCTTCTCTTGAAGAATAAAAGTGTATTAATTTGTATTCTCAAACATTAGATATATCACATTTATGAATTATGTTAGTTCCCTGTTTAAAACATAATTCTTTCTACTGTTATTTCAAGTCGAGTGTTTTTCATTATTAGAACAACTCTGCTAATTTAGTTTTACGAGTAAGGATTTTAAATAATAAAACACTGATATCATTTTTTAACTTTTTTGAAGTATTTTTTATATAGTTTGTTTCAAATCAAAAAGTTAGAATTGCTAAATTTTACAACTTTTCTTATGAAAACTTTGAATTTAAATCAGTTTTGTTTCATAATAATATTTATCTTTTAAAAACACAAGTTTTAACATATTTTTTATTTTTAAAAAAGTTTGATGTTTTAGAAAAAAAATTATTTTATAAAAATTATTTATTTAGAAATTACATTCATAGAAAGATCTCATTTTCTAATTTATAAAAATATTTTTAATCTTAAAATGAAATAAATAAAATATTAATAGTTAATTCAATTATTTATTACGATATAGAAATGGGAAAATAAGATTTAAAAAGCTCTATAGTTGCGTAACGTGTCATAAAAAAATATTCTTTTATTAGTATAAATAGATGCGTCATCATAAAACGTTCTTTTAGTAGTATAGATAGATACTAAGGTGGCGTTTGTTTTTTAGAAAAAGAGCTTCTAAAGCTCTTTTGTCTGCGCCAAAAAGAGGCGGGCAGACGTTTGAGGTCTGCAGAGTGTTTGTTTTTTTAAGACGTTTCATTAAAAAACGTATGCGTGACTTCTTCTTGGAGAAGAGGTGGAACAATGTCTTCACACCTCTTCTAACCATCCCTGTCGACACCCTCAATTAAACACCATCGCAACCCACCATCATCATCATTGACCGACACCCACCATCGAAGCCCCCCACTCCCGAAACCAGCAATCACCCTCAACCCCTCGACCGCAACCTTCGATCATCATCAATTACCATCAACAATCACCACCGAAACCATCATCCCCTTCGTTTATCCATGCCGACCGACACCATAGAAGCCCGAACCCACCATCGACCGACTTCAAACAGCTCTCCAGCCCCAATCAACCTCGATCGACCCTTAATCAGAACCGAACAGAACAGAACAACATCCATTGAATACCTCCGACCACAACCACACCTGCGAACCTGTCGACCGCAGTCACCTACAACACACAATCGACCGACACCACCACCGATTACCTTCAAATCAACCACCTCTCCCGAACACAATCTCCGACCACGGCAACCATCTCCTGTGACCAGCAACCGACAACCACCGCAACTTCGATTTGAACAACTATAGAGAATCAAGAGATTGAAAGGGAGAGATCGTGACTTTGAACAACTTCGATTTGTGACTGTTTATTTAAATTTATGTTTATTTTAACTTTTTATTAATTTCAGCTTTGTCACACCCCAACCTTGACGGCGGAAACGTCGAGGAGTGAGAGTTAAGATCGTTCACAGCCACATAACGCTATTAATAATCTCAATATATATTAATCATAAATTCCAATAGTACTATTACAGTCATAAGTCTCAAAGAAGTTAAAAATAAACATAATAAGTCGTTTATTCCATATATTTATCTAGGTCCATTCCTAGATGTGTAAGCTTCGAAGAATAGGATTTAAGCTTGAGTATTTCCTGAAACATGTTAAAAATAAAAGGTCAACCATAATGTTGGTGAGATTTCCATAGTTTCAATACATATGTATATATAAAAGATGGCAATTCATGTTGTAAATTAGATAACAAAGTAACTAGGGATGTAAGACAGAATGCACAATCAAACCTTGACAAAATTTTACAAGTCTCAAACGTTAAAAGTATATACGATTAGCTAAGTGTACTTTGATCAACCAAGCAGGCTTGTCAGGCCCATAGATCTATGACGTCGCTAGGCTATCAATAGTTAATGATTGAACATATATTTGACGTTACATGGTAGCTACAAAGTCCAACTAATCACAACACACAAGTAAATTGCCATAAGTTTACAAGAATCAAACGTGTTCACAAGTGTAATGTTTATAATGTAACATGTTTCACCCAAAAGTGTAAAAATAATAAAATGGGTATAGAAATACTCACTTGGCAAATGAATATAAGTATGACGATTATTAGAGGAATAATAGACGTCGTTCCAACGTGAATGATCACAAGGCACCTAAATATACATATATGTTTATATAATTTAAGTTAATAATAAGGTTAACGTTTTAACGCGAACTAGGATAATAAAATTTGGGGATTTCATAAAGTTAATAAATCCTTATAAAAATACCATTCGTGAAATTTATAAAATTTATTTTAAGGAAATTGATCCTTTGTAAATAACTTGCGTATTTAGTTATAAAATATATTTGGATGCTATGATTATCATTTAAACTCTAATTAAGGAAAATATAAGGTCTAATAATAATTTAATAATTTAAACTATCACATAAATTAATTTTATAAAAAAATTTATTTAGTTTAATATTTGTAAATAATTTTATAATAAATGTTACAAAATGTTTTTCAAGAAATAATTTTACAGAAAAGGTTTAGATAATTTAAAAAATATTAGGAGTAGTCACTACATGTCAACTTGGAGGTCCCGGGTTTGAACCCGGGCACCCCCATTATTTTGATGGACACATGCCTGAAAATATGGTTATGACTCATCCCACATCGGTTGGGGAGGCGAACAAAAATCTCTTTATAAGGGGCTGGATACTTTTCCCAATGTGACGCGTTTTAAATCCGTGAGGCTGCGGCCAAAGCGGACAATATCACGTTACGGCTCTCGTACACCTTCCTGCGGGGGGTGTCACAGTTGGTATCAGAGCCAGGGCCGGGCCGTCGCTGGTCTCACTTCAGTGGGTGGATGGACACATGCCTGAAAATATGGCTATGACTCATCCCACATCGGTTGGGGAGGCGAACGAAAGTCTCTTTATAAGGGGCTGGATACCTTTCCCAATGTGACGCGTTTTAAATCCGTGAGGCTGCGGCCAAAGCGGACAATATCACGTTGCGGCTCTCGTACACCTTCCTACCGGGGGGGTCACAAGTTTATTTCAGCAGTGTGCAGACATTACAAAAGAAACAGTCTTCTTAATACAGGCTGCAGAGGTTTGGTCCACCTCTTCTCTTACAGATGTCTGCAGATGTGGTCTGCAGACTGCAGACGTTTACCTCTTCAGAAACAAACAGCACCTAAGTGACAACTAGTGTTACTAAATGTAATTGTTGATTCCTTCGAAATTAGAGATTAATTTTTAATGTATAAATAATACATTCGAGTATGTTATTGTTATTAATAAACTATCCATAAACTTGTATACTTTTTCATATATTATATCAATTTAAAGAAAATATATATCGGCCGGTCACCCTGAACAAATAATAAATTGACGGCATAGGTCATTTCAAATTCTTAAACCGGGCATAAATCTCTTGAAAGTTACTCACCGGGGACAGAGACAAAATGTAGGATTCCTGCCAATATATAGTTTATCTATAAAGAAAAGATTCATTAAACCGGGCATAAATCTCTTGAAAGAATTTATCTGGCTAGCTCTTCAAGTTGTAGAACTCATCTCAGGCTACTAAAGAATGAAAATAAGGTAGCTCGCATCTTCCATTGAAAAGAATGCTCTGCCTAAACAAAATTCCCTTTTATTTCTTGGTCGAGCCACCAAACAAACAATTTCCAACAAATCTTTCTTATTTTTAGAGAAAAAACGTAACTACAAGAAGTTTTTTTCTATTCATGGATAGTGGGGTCAGAAATGATAAACGTCCCACCTAAAAACAAAAGAGTTTATTTATTCTGTAATTGGAATGGAAAACACTTCATATATTAATGTTTAATTTTATTAAATACAATTATAATATATTTATTATACTCTTCTTATTTTGTTACACTTTAAACACTTGTTACTTTAATTTTACAGAAGATAATGATATAAATGTAATAAATTTGAAAACGTGTAAAATGGTATTGTGATACTTTAGGAGGCATGCAGTTGTGATATTTTGTATGTTTGTAGAATGGTAGAAACTATTTCTATTAATTACATATGTTAAGTATATTAAGTTAGATGCAAATTACATGTATATTATTAATAGATGTTAGAGCATTCAAATAACACTCAAGAAACCCTAAAATTATTCGAGTCGAATTCGAAATTCATATTTTAATTCAAATTCAAATTTTCAAATCGAATTACCATTATATATATATATATATATATATATATATATATATATATATATATATATATATATGTATGTATATATATATATATCACATGAGAACGAATAATAAAGTTTAACGGTGTTTTAACTTTGCTATATAATTTAAAATTTTAACACAACAAGTCCACGAGACTACAGTTTTTTTTCCTTTTATTTTTTTTCCTTTTATTTTTTTTCCATCCCTTTTGTCTTATATAAGTTGCTCTTTTAACCTATTTTATTTTTTAATAGTTTTAGTTTTTTTAGTAACTTTCGATTGTTAACATTTTTTTATTAAGAATACATTACTGACTATTATTTTTTGGGACAACGTTTTGGTATAATATTCTTGAAAAGAAAGTTTTAATTAAAATCGAGTAGTACTTTTTTGGTATAACAAACTATATAGCATGTGCAGTTGTTTTTCCATTATCATAACGAATCGAACTGATTATGAGAAAAAAAAAATAGTATTTTCTGTATTGGTATCATTGTTACCGGTTTTGATATTCGTTTTTATAATTTTTGACGAGCTGATGTGATAACGACCAAACTCACATCGCGTAGTGCGGGAAGAAAACTAGTTTATTGTAATTCACATATCGAATTTTGAATTAATGAGTTTTAAATTTTGCTTTTTAATTCGATTGTATTGAAAATTAGAATTCTAATTATACATATAATTTTACTTTTTTATATATATAGTTATATATACATAAAAATATGGATTTGAAAGTTGATCATTTGGTTTACTAATTTATCGTGTTTTTATCACTTGCTATGAACATGAATTTTGAATGTTAGCACTTGGAACTTCAATCTTGTATATTTTGTCATTTTATTAGTTTGAAATGATAATTTTGGTGTTACAATTTAGATTTTAATCATTTGATATTTAGACGTTTGCAGTTTGCATGAACTTATAAATAGAACTAAGTTTTTCGGCTGTATACGCATTGTATCAGCTCGAATTTGTACCGAATTCAAATTTTATATTTGAATCGAATTCTAAATTTGAAATGAATTGTATATTGAATTAAAATTGTTTTATTTGAATCTATTTCGAGATCAAACTAAATAATAATCTTTAAAATTTAAAATTTAAATAATTTCAATTAATTCATATTCAATCCGATTCGATAAATAACATAATCATTTAGTTATGAATAAATTATTTGTTTTCAACTTAATTAATAAATAGTTTTAAATTAATTTATTAAACATAGAGTTTGATATGAACAATAATCTATATAATAAATAAGTAAATAAGTCTTGTTTTCAGCTTCTCATTCATCAACTAATAAAAGATCTACTATACTCTTGTAGAAATAAGTTTACTTTTTTTCTTCTTTTCCTATATATTCAAGATTATCATTTGTTTTTCTCATTTATCTTTCTTTAACTACCTGTTAAATAACTTTGTTTCTTGATTCTATTTCATAATTCACTAATTTTTATTGCAAACTATTAAATATATTCATTATTTAACGCGCGTAATACATGAGTTTTTAGCTTAATAATATATAAAAAAATTAATCTGTACTTATAAAATAAATTTATTAAATAACACATGGCACTTCTAAAGCATTTATTTCTATCTTTTTTCGCTTCTCTTTTTTATTAAATAACTAATTAACTACTACTTAAAAAATAAAGAAAAGAGATCTTTCTATAAATGTAATTTTTAAAGAAATATTTTTTTCAAAATAAATAATATTTCTAAAATATCAAACTTTTTAATATATATGAAATAGTTTAAAACCTAAGTTTCTAAAAATTATTTTTTATGAAAAGAAAATTATTAAAATATCAAGTTATAATAAGAAAGATTTTAAAATGACTCTTTTTGAAAGCAGATAATTTTGAAACAAAATGTAATAAAAAAATTAAAATAAAAAGTTTAAAAAATGATATCATCATTTTATTATTTGTTTTTTTTACTCACACGGAATTTAGTCCTATTTTACCGTAAAATTTGGTTTTATAATTCATAAACTTTAACTACTAACTATTTAATATATTATTTATTCAGTTCGTATAATATACGAGATATTAACCTAGTTTAGTATAATGTTTAGAGTTCTTTATGAATAAATGTTTAATGTTTCAATGAATAATTTATATAATACTAATTATCAACTTAGTTATGCATTATCTTATGTTTTATAGATTGTACCTTACTTTGTTTTTTTTTAATATTTAACTCTGTAGTTTTTATCTTTTACATTTAACCCTAATATTATTTTTTTCATTTTAAACTTTAGTGTCATATACTTTTCATCTTTTGCAAAATTTTTGTTTTAGGTTTCTGTATAAAATTTTCGAGTTAACATACAGTCATATGGATATGTGGTTCAACGTTTTTACATCTATTTTTTATGTTTCACGACGGAGTTGTGTAATACGCTTTGTTTTAACTTATACACATTAACGTGTCGCAACGCTCTTGCATGGTTTAAAGTTTTTACGTCTATTTTTCATTCGGTTTTATTTCTTTTGTTTTACGAGCTTTTCTGGTGTTAATGATCGCTAGCGGCGGTGTGATTTTAATGTTATTTGGTATGGTTTTATATGTCACTGCAACACTTGGGGTTAAATACAAGTTAAGATATTTATTACGTGAAAAAGGTACAAGATATTTGTTTCAATGAATAATTTAATGTTAAATGCCCGTCAAAGTGGGACACCCTGGGCCGTTACTTCTTAAACGTCCTTGAAGCCTGAACTGAAAGGCTATGTTTACTTTTCCGAAAATAGTCAATATTCAGACAATTTAATCTCTTAGTTATAAAACAACTGAAAGATAATTAATTTACCATACTCTTAAAGAGAGAAAGAATCTATTACATAGCAAATTACAGAATTTTGTTTTCTAAAATTCAAATATTGTATTAGTAAGTTTTCTTTTAAAATTAATATTTTTATAAAGGGTTGATGTATAGTGTGCACCACGGCGTGTCTAAAACTTGTAACAATAATACATTCAATCCAATTTCATTTGCACTACAAAGAGACAGGTCTTTAAGGGCGACAAATGTCGCCGCTAAAAACCCCTAGAGTCGCCGCTATTACCATTAGCGGCGACTTATCGCCGCTAAAACATCGCCGCTAATAAACGTCGCTAATGATCAAAATTTCGCCGCTAAAAATCGCCGCTAAAAAAATGCCGCTATTACTCATATATCGCCGCTATTGAGTCGCCGCTAAAACCCCAAAAAATGACGAAAATGTGTCGCCCCTAATGTCTCTTTGTCGCCGCTAATACCCCTGCGCATCTATTACAGCTTCCTGCTGTATTTTTCAGTTTTCCCATATTTTCAATACAAATTTATACATAACAATCTGCATATTCTGTATACATTTACTAACTCTAAACATAAATTACCATACATGAACATAAATCCGGTCGTTACAAACATAACGTTTTAGAATTCTGTCTAGGTACATCCTAAACCTAAAAACTAAACTAAGTCAACATCCATTCATACATTACATTCTAAAACTAAACTAAATCAACATCCATCCATCCATTCTAAATCAACATACATTTATCAATTAAGCTTCATCATTTTCATCATCTTCATCGTCTTCACCGTCCTTATCACTAACTTGTTTATTTTACCCATATTTTGAAGCTGATCTCTAAAATATGGGTCTTAGAAAAATGCATCAATTTGTTCCTACAATAAAAGTATATTTAAGTCCAATTCCATTTTATCCATTTTATGATGACCCGTCTAAACGGGTCAAACTAATAACATTTACCAAACTAATAATATATATATAAATTTAAGGTCATTATAAGTAAATGTTATTGTTACCCGCGTGAATGCGACTGTTGGCGACGGTTGAGACTTATCATGGGTAACCGGGGCTTTTGAAGAAGGTTTGAACCCAATCCCTCGGGTCCATCTGCGCCTAGTACGGAGGACGTTTTCAAACGTATTCACTTGATCATCTCCTTGAGTTTGGGCAACCAACTCATCCTCTAATCGCCGCTGTAGTTTACAAAAGGTGGATTATATATGCAAGTAATAAAAAATTAAATTTAACAGGATGACGCATCGTACCTTCTTCTGATCGTCCAGTACTGTGCCATATCATATCCTTTGTCGTGTGCATTGAACAATACAAACATCGTAGGCGGGGGGTCAAAGGAAAGTATCGTAACACCTTGTGAGCTACTTTCTTACCCTTTGTGTTTGTATCAACCCATCGACTCTCCTTACAAACGGGACAATTCTGTAACAACTTGTGGTCGTTCCAGAAGAGAGCACAATCATTTTTACACCCGTGTATCGACTCATACCCTAAACCAATCTTCTTTAGTGTCTTTTTAACAACATAATGCGAAGGGGGGATCTTGTTGCCTTCTGGATGTGAAGATTGCAACAACTTAAGGAGCTCATCAAATGAACTATTAGTCCATTTGTTTTTCACCTTGATATGCATAAGTTTTGCTAAAAAGTCAAGGAAAGAAAACTTAGTACAACCGGGATATAATTCTGACTGGACTTCATGTAACAAGTTTTCAAAATCATCAGTGACACCTTCACTCTCTGTACAAGGGCTCTCTTTGTTAAGTTTGGTATTCACTTCCATAAGATCTTCGATAACATCAGCCATATCATTAGTACACGTAACATCATCTTGTACTACAACTTAAGAAATTGAGGGTTCATGATGATAAATCCAGTCCGAATAACTACGCTGGAAACCCCACGCGTACAAATGATACTACGCTTTTACCAAAGATAGCATGACCGAATTCCGACATTTAGTACACGGACAAAAAACATAACCTCTATTGTCGACCAGACTCTTGCACATCTTAAGAAAAGAGCTGAGTTCATTATTATACTCCTCTGAGCTTCGATTTGGATTGTTAAGCCAACTTTTATCGACAACCATGATGCAACTGAAATATAATATAAAGAATTTACAAGGGTAGGCTGTACACTGTTATCGACAACCATGATGCATATGTACATACATAAATACATACATACATACACAAGCACACATACAAACACAAACATGTATGTGCATATATACATACATGCTACCAAACTACATGAATATTAAGAATGAAAATTTATTCAGGCGAATTACCTAGACCTCAAAAGCAACTTAAATATTTACATGAGTCAATTAACTCAGATCAAATCAACTACAGCTGAACTAAGAACAAGTTTGATACAAAAGTCCCCATTGTATATTTAATAGTTTGTTTTTATTGTTGTTGGTTACTTGCTAGTCATTATTCTAGTTATAATACAAAAATTCGATGTTAAAAGTTGTAACAAACATAAGTAGCCTAATCAAATTGTTTATCCATCAACTATCTTACATCGGCTATTTGAATTAACATAAGTTTTTTCAAGCATCATTTCTATTATCAGAAAATAATCATTAAATTTATATGTTATAATATTTAAACTTACAACCACTTAGTTGAGTAAGACACTAATTACCACTAGACTATACCCTTAGTGACTCAAATTTACATAAGTGATTAATGGTTTCCCAAATGACATGTAGCCCAATAGTAATGTCGACATTACTATTATTAACCAACTAAACAACTAAATTTTAAACAACTAATTAAACCATAACAACAACAACTTGATCACAACCTATAACTACCGACTAACCATATATAAATCAATTAATGATTAACCAACTAAACAACTAATTTTAACCAACTACATTGTAAAATACCCAAATTTATTCCATTCAAACCTACAAAATACACAAATACAACTCGAATCAATTCACTATCCTTAATTTCACATACAATCCAGCAAAAATTAAGACAAATAACAGTTATTTTTACACACTACATCTTACAAGAACCAAAATCTAAGAAAAGAAAACAAAAAAAATTACCTTCAAAGACAGATTTAGCGGTGACAGTGAAGTAGCAACAGCAGCGACAATCGCGTGACGGTGGAAGTAGCCTTTAGCAGTGACGTCGAGTACGCAGCAGGCGACGGTCGGGCGAGGGATGCGTGGTCCGGTGAGGGAGCAAGCTGATGGATCACCGACGGACCGGTGAGGGGTGGTCGGTGATGATCGATGGGTGGTCGGGGTGGTCGGCCGGCGATGATCTGAGGGCCGGCGAGGGGTGGTCGGTCGGCAATGATCTGAGGGGTGATGAGGGGTGGTCGGTGGACCGGCTAGTGGTGGAGGCGATGATCTGAGGGCCGGTGAGGGCGGACCGAAGAGGACGGGGTGGTCGGCCGGCGAGGGGTGGCCGGTCGGCGAAGGGTGCAGGCGTCGGCGTGGGGTGGAGGTGAAAATCTGAGCCGCTAAAGGGGTGGAGGGAAATGTTAGAATGTCGCGCGATCTGTGCTATTTGGGATAACAGCATTAGCAGCGACGCGTCGCCGCTAAAGGCGTCGCCGCTAAAGGCGTTGCCGCTAATGCCTTTTTGTACGATGAAATCTGAGCCGTCAGATCTACGTTTGATCGACGTCCAGAAAGATGTTGAAATGCGCTGTACGGATCGGACCTTATTAGCGGCGACTTTGGGGTTGTCGCCGCTAATAGTGGCGCCACCAATAATAAGATTTCTTGTAGTGTTGTGTGCCTAATATCACCATAGTGTGCTAAATTCATCTATTTCACTATTTGTAATGGGGTTCGATCAATAGAGGTACTTGTTCATATACACACATAATCTACTACGTATTTTGCTTCAAATCTTCATACTCTAATAAAAGGGTATCTGGGATGACACGTGTCAACACCACAATCATTCTCATTAAAATTTTCCCGTCTCTCTCTCCTATTAAATAATTACCTTAATTACTAATAATACTATTTAACACTTTTTTAGATTTAATAAATTAATAAAGATATCTATTTATTAATGTTATTTCTAAATAAACAATTTTTTTTATAAAATAATAAATTTATTTAAAGCATAAGACTTTTTTTTAAAAATATAAAATATTTAAAATTGGTATTTTTAAAAAGTTATTTTTTCTTAAAAAAATAATTAAATTTAAGAGTTATAATAAGAAAATTTTTAAAAATGACATTTTTATACGGTTTGTTTTAGAACAAACGTTTATTTATTTTTTTAAAAAAAATAAGTTTTAAAAAGTTGATATCACTATTTTATAACTTACAATCGTTTCTAATACATAATTTCAGTGATATTATATCTTAAAATATTATTTTATAATTAATAAATTTTATTATATTAATTTTTTATTTATTCAACCCGTGTAACACGGGTTACTATAGCTAGTCTTGCATGTTTAAGTAGTTGATGCAAGTACACTCACATAGTCACACTTATAATTAAAGCTACACTTGAAATTAAACTATGTCATATGTTGCATCCAGATCTTTTCATACTTTTTTAGGATTTTAATTTGTATATATAACATTACTCCTTCATAGCTTTAGGAATTAAACATTCAAATATGAGAATTACGTCGCGGATATTAAGTTCTTTTGGTGTAATGTTTGTATGAGGATGAAATTATTCATTTTTGTTTAATGGATTCTTTGGCTTTTAAAGGTACTTTTGAAAACACATCGTTTCTTTATGCCCAAAGCTTCAATTTGGGCAGTGACCACAATCCCACTTCTCTTTCAATTATGCTATATTACTAGTTATCTTTCAATTATAAATTAATTTATTTCTTCAGCTTCTTAATTTCAATTTCACTATAATCATCTCTATACATATAGTAGACAATGGGAGGGATTAAATCCATCATTTTTGAAATTAGTAAAATTATTTGAAAGGATTATATAGTTGATAGTTGATTTCGTGTTTAATCTTTAAATAGTACTTTTATGAAGTACCACAACCTTAATTTTATAGTTGTCGCAACTCAACCGGTAACCAAATGAACATGCACAATTGATACAATAGAAATAGCAAAACTTACCTCGTTTCATTAGTAATATTATCTTTACAAGAACTTATTTACAAGTAACTTAAAAGCTCTGATCTGTGGCTTCTTGATTATCTTATTCCAAGCTTGCTCTTAAATGTTCCCCTATATATGTCTGTAATATGCTAATATGTACGTATACTATAAAACAATATCAGTTTATTGCTGGTGATCTCATAAGATATATTTTTAATAACATATATAATAGATTTTTTATCTGCAAATAGTTATTAGTTTAAGAAATATATCATCAATATGAATATTTACATATATGTAAATGAATATTTATTTTTGTAAATTTATTTTACACACGTGTAAAAATTTATCATAAATATATTAATATATTAAAACATTATCATATATATCAAGATATAGTTTTCAATGTTCAACAAATTTGTAAAAACAGAAACGTTTTGCTGTTAACATTTGTGTAAAAACAATTCGATGAGAGAGATGTTTTATCATTGTTCTCTTTTTATTTAGTTTTTAGTTTTTAAGATATAAAATAAGGAGAGGTCTCTATTAGCTTACGAGTTTAGAAAATATCCTAACCCTATACACACAGAGATATAAGGGTTAAAAACATATATTTAAATCTAAAAAGTGTAATAAGAAACTTTATGTTTGAGATCAAATTATAAAAAAAAAGTCAGTTGGATGGATATTTTGGACATGTCTATTTTTGTTAACTTTTTGTAAGTTCTCATGCTTTCTTTAAATATTTATAACTTTTATATATGATATTTTTTTATAAATGTTTATAATAAAAATAAGTGTTTTTTAATCTTTAAAACAAGTATAAAATCCTTATATAAAAAATAACTAAAAAATTATATTTTTTTAGCTCATATGATTCTGCATCACTGTCTTTTTACTACAATTTATTGTGTCTTTTCATTTGTATTGTGTTTTCCTAAACAATGTCTTTTGTTATAAAATGATAAATTTTAAAAAATATTATGATGAAATAACATTACTATGTACTTCTAACATGTAAAAAACATAACGATAAATAACAACTAATTAATCTAAAATATTAAAAACAATGATACAATAATATGAAATAATATAAAATATAAAACACAAAGATAAGATTTCTATTTGTGTGTTTTTTTGTCATTTTAATTTTCTAAAGACTATGAAATTTGAAAAATAAACAGGTAATATAATATTGGTGTGTATTTTTTAAATGTGAAACAAAATAATAAATATATATATATATATATATAACAAATGATAAAAAATATTTAACACGATTATCTAACTTATTTGACACAATGACTTGATTTATTATACATAATGACCTGATATTTTTTATATATAACAAAAATGAACTTTTTTAAAAATAATAAAATGACACATATTAAACTCAGAATATTTTCTTTTCTTTTTAGATTAAATATCACTTACTTTTTTTAAGTTTATAAATTTAATCATTATCTATATATTTATTTTTCATTTTAATAATAACTTGGTTTCATACGTAAATTTATCTTATTAAACTTTTAATAAAGCTCATAAAAATTATTAATAAATAATTATATTATCTAATAAAGAGACACAAAAAAATTATGTTGTTACATCATTATTGTTTTAAATTTAATTTGATTACTTAGAAATATTAAATTTGAAATTCGAAAAATCAGATTAATTTAAAATAATTTGCCTTTTTATATTTTAAAAACAAATTAACAAAGAAAAATCATATATATATATATATTTCAATGACAAAATAAATTAACAATCATTGTTTATTTTAAAAATACAATACAGAATAAATAAATAAAAATTATTACTCTTAAACATATTTATTTGATCTTTTAATAGTAGATAAGGACGGAAAAAACACACAAGTTAACTTTACAAGAAGTGAATACATGATTGATAAAGTTATATATTTATGTGTTATAATATAAGGATTATACATTTAAGATAATTTATTTATCAACATAATTTCGGTAACCCAACCTGACACTAACGAGTTTGTAAATTAAGCGATAACTCCTATCAACCGAAACAAAGTAACATCAATAAAAAAAATCAACCAATCCATCCCGGTATGATATAAATTATTATAAGACTCCATGGATGGACTGGTAGAAATTTTAAGTTTTGAATTCGATAACTTAAAATTACTTGTATAATAAAATAATGTATAAGTGGTTTCATTAACAATTACCTATCTACGAGCACAAGAAATCGCTATAATTCATTAATTTCTTTGGAGGGAAGGAGCACATGAGGTTCACAAATTTTTTCATGGCGGACGTATTTACATGTATGTAATTGTATTATTACATGTACATATTTATAGATACAGATATTTAATTAATAATATATACACACACATATTTATACCCAAAGTAGTTCGTCTCTTTCTCTCTCACCCAGACTCTCTCTCTCTCTCTCTCTCTCTCTCTCTCTCTTGGAAGACCATTGCAGAGAACACTGAGTACTGTAAAAGAGCAACAAACAGAAAGAAAAGGGAAGAGACAGAGAAAAAGAAAGAGGAAAAACGACACACGATCTCTCTTTTTCATAGAGGTTACTACTGTATATATATTCATACGTTATGTATATATAATAATCTTTACATTTTCTAAAAATTCACCAGTTTCTGGTTTATTCCTTTTGTTAAAACACAAATTCCACAAAGAATCAAGAAACGCTCGTACGCTTCTTTCTCTTTTAGTTTTACCCCTTTTTGTCTTTAATTTTCATCAAATTCGATCTGTTTTCTATGGATGTAGAATGAAGATAGCCTCCGGGATGATAACAACAACAACAACAATTATAATCATGACATGGTAGTTCAAAGATTCGAAGAGGAACAAAAGCACAAGCAAACAATCACCTTCAATTCTATGTCACAAGATTACATCTTCAATTTCTCTCATGGGTTTGAAAGACCATCATCTCAAGATCAACAGCAGCAGCATCAGATCGGAAGAGATAAGCTCCGGGAGCAAGGGTTTGAGCTGCAGCCGACGTCGATGATGGGGTTAGAAGATGAAGGAACCAGTGGAATTCCGGCGGTTTATGATCACACCGGAGGTGGGATGTTGTCGGAGATGTTTAATTTTCCGGCAGCAGGTCCCGCGACTGAACTGCTACAGAATCAGATGAACTACCAACAGCACAACCGTAATCAGCGGACAAAAGATTGGTATAACAACAGTGCTCAAGCCATGCAACTGTTTCTGATGAACCCACAATCTTCTTCTCACCATAACCATAATCCTTCATCGTCTTCATCAACACTTCACATGTTGTTGCCGAACAATCAACAGCAAAGCTTCGGTAGCACCTCCGGCGGACAAGGTCAATTTGGTAATTCCACACAGTTCCCATGGATACCTACTGGTGGTTCAACCCATGATGGTGGTGGAGACAACCATGGGCTTTCTTTATCTTTATCTTCTACTTTACAACACTTGGAAGCTGCTAAAGTTGAGGAATTAAGGATAAGTGACGACAATCCAGCGAGCGCGATGTTTTACTTCAATCAAACTGCAGGTCATGATCATGGAGGCGATCCATATCGGAATATGCAACTGCAGGGAGTAGGGGTCATGGGTCCGACCCACCATCCAATCGGGTATGGGTCGTCTTCTGTAGGTGTAGTGAAAGCTTTAAGGTCTTCTAGGTATGTTAAGGCAGCTCAAGAATTGCTGGAAGAGTTTTGTAGTGTTGGAAGAGGTCAATTCAAGACGAACAAGTCAGGGTCCAAACATATATCACCGAATCAGAATCCGAGTAGTACTAGCGGTGGTGGTGGTGGTGGTGCATCGTCTTCTTCGTCTAAAGATCTCCCAAATTTGTCATCTGCTGAAAGAATTGAGTATCAAAGACGAAAAAGCAAGCTAATATCCATGCTTGATGAGGCAAGTCAATCTCTCTCTAGCTCTAAAGATAGTTCTTGAAATCAATAATAGAATGGGGTTTCATCTTAGAGAATAGATTCAATTTTCTTGAATTTTGGTAATTGTTGATCGGATATCTAATATCTACCAAAGAATTTTGTTTTGCAGTATCAAATGTGTTGAAAAGATGTCTGACCTCAGCTCATATGGTTGAGGATAAGTCCTATGGTAAACGGAAAATATGTAGAATTATAAGTACGATTATAGCGTGTATAAATTATTTGTTTTTAAAAAGTTATCTAATGTCTACAACTCCTCGATCTAGGGTTACATTTCGTTTGAATTTCGTAAAAAACTTGACTTGCTATCATAGAGATTTTCCCTCGGTTTACCAACGCCCTAATATTCAAACATGGATTTCAACTAGCTACATTACAACGTCGTCATCATCTATAATTAAGAAATTAGGTGAAAGTTTAAGATTTTGAAAGGGATGTCTAATTTCATCACCATTACAAAGTCTTGACGCATACTATGATAGATTAGTTTCAACCTCTTTAAATATGTTAATGTTATTAATTTAGTATACGATACATATATATTATATTATCAACAGTTAGCTAGTTGCATGTGTGCTTGTGTATGTAAATGAAATAAATTATTAATGTTGCTATTGGTTATAAAATGTACTTCAAGAATTGTACTGATCATCTTAGTTACTGTTTCTATTTAATCAATAGGAAGTGATGATGAACAGTTGAATTTAATATACAAGACAAAGTTTCTTTTCTTTCTGTTGTTGTATAATGTTTATATACATGGGGTTTGCTAGAATTTTCATATTATGAGATGAGAGTATAATTAAGTAAAATAACATTTATATCGAGTGAAAACCAGGTGGATCGGAGATATAATCACTACTGTGAACAAATGCAAATGGTGGTGAATTCATTCGACATGGTATTGGGCTTTGGCGCGGCTGTTCCATACACAGCATTAGCACAAAAGGCAATGTCACGCCATTTTCGATGTTTAAAGGATGCAATCGCAGCTCAATTGAAGCACACCTGCGAGTTATTAGGCGAAAAAGATGCGAGTACTTCTGGAGTGACCAAAGGAGAGACACCAAGGCTTAAATTGTTGGAACAAAGCCTAAGACAACAAAGGGCGTTCCATCAATGGGGATGATGGAACCAGAAGCTTGGAGACCTCAACGAGGTTTGCCCGAACGTTCGGTTAATATTTTGAGAGCGTGGCTTTTTGAGCACTTCCTACACCCGTAAGTACTTCACCTTATTCTTCATCATTTCTAACTAATTATGCATTTTAAGTTGAATCTTGGTTATAAAGATTCAGTCTTTATGAATCTTTATGAGAAGAAAAATTTCTGATGGTGGGAATTAAAGATTAATGATGAGGTCATAGATAAGAAGAGGGTACTTTAAACAATGCTAGGGATGTATGAGTGTGTGTTTGTTGGGTAAGCTTTAATGATTGAGAGCGATTAAAGAGAAAAAAAGATAGAAAAAGCATGAGCATTTGTGGTTGCAGTCTAATGTTGTCTCTCCAATGATAAAGCTGATAAAGTGGTTATTTCGTAATATGTCTTACATGTTTACCTTTCTTTTAACCTCTTAAAACCTGTCGTGTCATTGACCCCTTTCACTTAGTAAAAACAATTATTTTATCAATACACGTACGTTAATGATGGGGCCTAAAAGTTTTTGGAAGATGCTGCAAGAAAGAGTGAGTCGTTATAAAATGATTTGATGGTCAGTTTTGAAGGTTTCTTTTACTAAACTTTACATCAAGATAATGACAAATGGTGTTATGCTTATTAGTTATTAGTCACTAATTATTAGACCTTTTTTAAAGTGGTGTACGTAAATAAAAATATTTATTGTGTTTTGAAGTGGAATTACTGACAGATCATGATACATGCATGATCACAGAATTAAATGACAAAAATCTAGCAAGAGATCGTACAAAATTGTCTTATGTTGATGCAAGATAATCCAAAAAGCAAAAGTAAATAAAGAGATCTAATAATCAATAAACAAAAATGATATGTGTACTTAATTAGGTTAAAAATATAGATCTAGTATATGAAATGCAGCATCATCATCATATCTAGTGTCTTTTTAATTGGATAAAGTTGTTCTCAGGTATCCAAGCGATGCTGATAAACATCTGTTGGCGAGACAGACCGGGCTCTCCAGAAACCAGGTTCATTCGTACTCTGATCTCTCTCTTTCATGCATATATATAATAAATTTATTGTGTTTGAGCTTTCATTTTCATCAAACTGCAAACTTCAGCAATGATCATATGAAAATGAAGGAAAAGATAACCAAAATTAATGAAAAGTTTCATGGGATCTTACTATTCATATGACTGTTTTCCATCATTGTTTGATTACACTGACTTTTGTAAACAAATCCACATGATTTTTGTGAAAATTTAACATCAAGAAATGCAAAGAGCAACTAGGCTCTTTATCTTTGTTTACACGTTAAACAAATAAACAAACGTATCTAGTAATATATTACACTATGCTTAAAAAAACCCACCTGCACACTGAGAGAAGAAATTAATTAAACTGTGTACATGAAATATAGAAGCAGTTGTAGGTCTGCTTTCTCGTGCTTTCTTTGTCTATAATCATTTTCTCTTTGTCCTCTTTCTTTGCTGCCATCCAACTCTCTTACCTTCATTTATGATTTTAATTCATTTCCCCATCTATGTCATACAGTACAATTAACGCCAGTGTGTGTATATATATTTTGGTCTTATTAAGTTAACTATTTAAAATATTTATTTAATTCTTGATTTTATCAAAGTTTTAGATATATATATATATATATATAGGAATATATATATATAGGAATATATATATATATATATATATATATATATATATATATATATATATATATATGATCAGGATCATTACAGAACCATTTTTTATTTTCAGAACCAAAAGAACCATTGACTTACATAAATATAAATTATAAACCATTGGTTTACATAAATGTAAGTTAAACCTGATAATATTTAGTTATTTTTTATAGTTTATTATTCATGTCTGATATACACATATATAAAACAGGTCAAGTATTACCAGACTTAATATACATTTATGTAAACCAATGGTTCTGTAGTTCTGAAAATAAAAAGTGGTTCTGTAATGATCCTAACCCTACATATATATATATATATATATATATATATATATATTTGAATCATTAATATTATCATGCATCTAATGCTAGTTTTAATTTACACCGACAACATTTGAGTGTGACATACCACCCAAAATTTGGTAATTAAGTTTTTAATAGAGCATTAAGCCATTAAGGTTGTATAATGACTCGATTGTTTAATATCACCTTAGATATATATATATAACAAAGATAACTCATTATCATGACTATTATTACGTACATCAGATCTACATAACACAAACATGAAGGCACATGCATTAGCTATGGACCAGTACTAAACTTCAATTAGGGTTGCTGTCTGCAGGCAGGGTCTCCTATTGTGTCTATTTCATGCAAAATCTATCACCTTTATTTTATAAATGTTTTAGGAAAAAAGACGATATTTCCTTTTCTTGAAAGCTTTGTTAACCAACATATTTGTCTATTTCCATTTGTTTACTCATTTTTCGGTTATAAAAGCTCTTTTAATTTACTATTACAAAAATCCAGCCTATTTTACTGTGAGGATTTGTAAAAAGTAAACAAAATGTGTATAAATATGAAAGATTAAGTGATTTTCTTTCTTTTTTTTTTTTGAACGGCTAAATTGAAATCACTCACGGATCACTGGAGTATCATCGTGCCACCAGTGTTACCACACGATCATATTCCACCACCAAGTCACCAATTCAGGAGGAAACTCATAATTATGAGAAAAACCCCCCTTTGTGAGATTCGAACCCATGACCTAATAGGCCCTAAGTCTTATCCCACCACCAAGATGCCGCTGGGCTATAATGCCTTTGGCAAGTGATTTTCTTTCTAATTATTAAATTCCCATGCTTTTGAGGAGATAGGTCAAATATTTATTTAATCTAGCTTGTAATGGATGAAAAGCTAGATTGGTGTACTGCTAAAAAACCTAAAACCAAAAATACATGCAGGACTGCTGAAATGAATAGCAAACCACACAGCTAAAGACAAGTACCCTTGACTTTATCAGAAGTCTGAACAAAATGACAGTCCAAAACAATATTGGTCCCATTCATGTACAGCTTTTATAATCATGATGAAATACTATTATACCATATGTCCTCCTTTTGATCATCTCATCCAGACCAGATTATAAAAGCTGCTTTCATCTCTTCATTCTGTAATTAACATTTCACATACACAGTAAAAGTTACATGTAAACTAAATTTTAATACTAACTAATTGTATAGGATTCATATAAAAAAAACACCTTAATAGCTTGTTACAATAAGATTTTACTTGATATGTTTGTTTCTTATAAAGAACAGCACTTATGGTTCATAAAGATTGTGATGGGAATACAGCAAGGTTTAATTTATTCTATGTTTAGCATGCTAAACTTTTTTTTTAACGACGACAACAAAAGAAAATACATTGAGAAAGATCTAGCGGGGAGCCGGAGAAGTTACAAGATTAAAAACATGAATATCTACTCTATAGGAGAATTAAATATAACACCAAGAATTTAGCATGTTAACTAAGAAATATATTAATTTGATTAAGAATTGAATAAAGTAATTCACTTTTTGCATTGTTCCCAAAAGAAGTATGTTAAATGTATAAAGTGAGTATTAGCATGATTGGGTATATGGTTTAATAATGGCTGATTTTGCAGGTGTCAAATTGGTTCATAAATGCAAGGGTCAGGTTGTGGAAACCCATGGTGGAAGAAATGTACCAACAAGAAAGCAAAGAAGAAGCTGAAAACAACGATCATGGCCCTCATCAACAACATGATCAAGATAAAGGTAATGATAGCAACGATGAAGAAGATGAAGAACAACAACAACAACAAGAACATAAAGAAAACACAAAGTCTCATAATCATCATCACAGCTACCAAAACAAGATCAACAGTGGCCACCCTCCACCACCGTCTTCCGCCACAACACAACCGGCTCCGACAATATTCACCACCAGCAGCAGCAGCACAACAGCAACACATGCAAATAGATGTAATATAAATGACACTGAAAACGACCCTTCACTCCTTGCAATCATACACAATACTGCAGCAGTTTTGCGGAAAACCAAGCTGCAGCAGTTACTATGTCCTACTCCTACTCACCCAGCATCTTAAACACAACCACCGGAGGAATGATGACCACCGTCGCACCACCACCGTATGATGCTGACACATGCCGACGAACCACCATGCTAGCCGCTGAATACAGGACCACCACAGGAGATGCTGATGCTGATGCTGCTGCTGCTGACATGGGGTCAACACTTATAAGATATGGGACCACCTCTGGTGACGTGTCACTCACTCTAGGGCTACGTCACGCCGGAAACCTGCCGGAGAAGGCGTCTTTTTTCAGTTAGAGAGGGTTGGATCAATTTGTTATTGTTAGGTAATCGATCATATCATATTTACCAAGCGGTTAAGTTGGTTTAATTATTGTTTGCTTATTTTTTAGGTGGTCATTATATTTATATATACCTTGAATCTCATACGTTTCTTCTTGTTTTTATTCCTATTTTAAGTATAATAATAATATTCAAAAGAAAAACCATATATATACACCTAGCGCGTTTTCCACTGTATTTATTTCCAACATATTATTGTATTATATTTATTAAAACCGAAAATGTTAAAAAGAAAATATAACAATGAGTAAAGTGTATTCTATATATGTTATCTTTTCTCATTAATTACATCAAAATGAAATGAAAATCTGCATATATAGAGCTTATTATATATTATATTACCAGCGGTGAGTGTAACCGCTGGTAAGACTAATTATGACCGTCCGATTTGCCTGACAGTAAATCACAGCCGTAATAATTTGACGGTTGTGTCGGTTCCGAAGAGGTTACAAGCAGTTTGCATTCTCAGTCGACGGTTTCTTCTTCTCCAGTTTCGTCTCCCGCTTTTCCTCCCCACGTTCACAAGGTAACCTCCACCTACAACTTGTATATATAGACAAACCTCATCCTTTAGGTTCTAAAATCAAACGTTCAACCGAAAGCCCGCTAAAGATCGATGGTGCCCTAACCCACCTTCCGCTATGTTTACCATGCTATTCGTCGGTTACCCTCGCATTCTTGCATTGTCGTTGTTCGGAATAAACTCCACGGCTTCAGATTTTCCAGAACTACATTCACATCAACGCTTGATTTCAGGTTACGTTCTTTATTAAGTAGCTTTAATCATTCAATTTCGGTTAAGAAATAGAGTATTTCATGATCAAATACCTAATTTACTATGAAATTTTGGTTTTTGCTCACCTGTAGATGCACCAAAGACTCGTCGGAAAACCAATCGTCGTTGCATCTTATCATGTCAATCACTCTCCGGTCTGTTTTTATAGTTTAAATCGATCTCGCTAGCAGGTTATCCTTCTTTATGTTTCGTCATTCATGATATTTCTCTACCATTCTTCATCTCATCGTTGCTTTTAGGTCTCCATCAAAGCTTTCCCTAAATTTTGAATTGATTTTAACTTCTGAAGTAGATATTGATTCTGAATCAACTAATATGGAATCATCGATGATGGTTATTGTTTACATGCCTAAACGTCAGGTGTGAACTTATGATTTTTTAGTCCATCCATATCTCATTTTTTTCCCCTTTTATCTTTATTAAATGTTTGGAGGTTCTATCATGCTGTGTCAAATATCTCCTCTAAAAATACTTTTTTGTTTCAAACTATATATATGTTCCTTACTGTTGTTTGTGAGGTTTTTCTTGGTTATTTCATATTAGTGATGAGCATATTAGTACTCAAGTTTAGGCTGGATTGCATGTTGCTGATAACTGTTAACTTCAGTATCAAACACTAAGTTTATAATTCAACTCATAGGATGGTTGGCAATTGGCATAATGTGAAAAGAAAATATTTTATTAACTAAACAGTTTAGAAGTTGTAACAAAATTAATTCTCACTTCTTGATTAGTTGACAACCATATCACATTTAAATCCTCAAAAAACCATAACTTGTCAAACACTCATAACATATCTAATAATCACAACCTAACACTCTTAAAGTCTGTTTTGTTACAATTCAACCTCTAATATTTGTAAAATAGTGTTTACACTTTAGGATGTGATAAGTATGCTTTTTAACAATTTAACTTGGTTGCAAACAAATTGTGTGATGTTATTATGCTTCCCCGGTGCCTTGGATGTTACATCCTTTTCATAATTTTACCATCTAATATCAATAATGGTAAAAATCCTCGAATGTTACAGAATATTAAATTGACAAGTGATGGGCTGTGGAAAAGGTTTTCAGTCTGTTAGATTCTAACAATGTATGTTTTTCTACATTATAATGTGCAGCCATTAATTAGCCTTTTCATTTTTGGCTAGGCACATTAGTCTAATGTAGAATTGTAGTCAACTGTTGGTTCTGGACTCAACCTTGACAACATCTACTGTTTATCCTTTCTCCTTATTCCCATGGCATACATAATCTCTTTTTTTTGCATAGTTTTAAATACAAACTTAGAAAGACATTATCAATCAAAAGATCAGATTAGATACTCTTTTTATTCGCCTGGCAAATGCTTGAATCGATTAAAGAATATTTTTTAGGAATTTTTCTTATCCAGTAATCATCACTTTAGAAGATGATCTTACACCAAAACTTCAAGCTAAAGTTACAGAGGTGAATTTTCAAACTACTTATTTGTTTGAATTTCTAAATGCATTAAATATTTACAAATTGTTATGGCTTTCTTAGATGGCCACAAAATTATTTGGGGATATGCTTTACTGCCCCAAAACAATAGATAACAGTGAATTCCATTCATCCCAAGATTTAAAGTATCATATTATTCTCAATACTATTATCTTAAGCAAATACTAACTGTTGTAAAAGAAACTTCAAGGGTTTTGGATGATCATGATGGTTTTACATTATTGATTAATCATCTGTTTGCAAAATAGATTTGGTTTCCTTGCTTTTCACAATTGTTTTATCTCCTTTAGAAGGGTGATAAATGCCACATTTAATTATATTTTTCATCACTTTAGCCGGTGGTCACATCTTGTGACTGTTCTGTCATGCACGACTTAATTGGTGGGTTTTGGAAGCAGGTGTTTTCATCAGTGAGAAATTGTCCTCAAGTTGTTTGATGTATGTAAGTCTTGAATAGCTTATTGCTTTGAACTTTTAATGTCATTGATTTCTTGCATAATTGCTTTAAATTTGATTGCTTCTTACTATGGGTTTGTTTTCTATTTTAGTATCTTAAAATTTTTAACGTCATGATGAGATTTATAAACTTATATTGAATCAGTCATAATCACATAATTCAAAAAGAGATTGCACGATTATTCCTCTAACTATTTGTTTATTTGACTTATTAGTTATTATACTAGTCATAGTAAAATTAATGATGTTTGCGGGAATGTTCAACCTTTTCATGTTTACACCTATGTTGGAAACAAGATTACGCATTTCAAAGAAGAAGAATCTTCCATTATTGATTGTAAGTGAATATCTTATATAGGTCTTGTCTTCTTTTTCTTTTTCTTTTTCATAATTTGCATATTTGGCTTATATATTCAAGAATTAGAAAATAGAATGCGGGTTATCAGGTGGCAAGGATTAAATTCAAATACTTTCAGCCTTTAAAGGTGACTGCAGGGATATTATGGATTGAATTGAATACATATGCTTTCGTTCGTCCCTCTGATCCAGGTTAGCATATGCTTCTATTATCCTTTCAGCTAAAATTACTAAATGGGAAGTTTTGGGCCTTAAGGACTGATTCATATTAGTGTTGTTTCAGGGAAAGTTACATGAGTTGATTATGACCAATCTCCCTTTAAAGGTAATTATTTACTTGCTTTCTCTTATTTGGTCTTTTAAGTTGTAATGGTTGCTTCATAAACCATAAATTGTTGGTAGGTTTGTGTAAAATTACCAACGGAATCTCTATACTTATGTGTAAACAGCTTATTTTATAGCCAGCCAGTTTTTTTATATAAATATAATTTGTCTTTAAAAACTGTAATGTTATCATGAACTATAGTTTTGATGCTCGACAACTAGGATACACTAAAACTTCTAAACAGAGCTCGATCTTTATGTCAGAAAGAGATGTTGGTGGATCAATTAGACATAAACACTTAGTCTATCTCCAATCTATTATCAAGAGACATTACGTTATATACACCTACACAATGCTAGAATAATTTAAAGATTAAGTCATTTATTAAAAAACAATTAACCATTATTAATAGCATAAATTCGATATAATTTTGAGACTTTGATATGTATTTATTTAAATTTCAAATGGCATGGAGTAATCTGGCAATTTGCTTATATAACACGTAATAGTAGCTAGGAGCATAATAAGATGTCTGTCTAGTATGATAGCCATTGTAATTAAGACTTTCACATAGTTTAAGTCTAACTTGTTTAGGTTTTTGTTATTTTTTAAATCATATGTTTATTTAAGTTGATTAATGCATCAATGTATACCATTTATATATGCAGTCTTTTAGATTAGTATAAACATTAAAAAATTAGTGTTTGTGAAGGAACTTGATCATGTAAAAGAAATTGAAAATTTCAAGGGTCCTTGCTTGTATAGGGGAGGTATTCTTCTAAATTTGTTTTCCCACAGTTGACAATTAATTTTTAAGATGATGGACAATTATAGTAGAACTAATGACATATGTAGAACTATGACTATATTATGATTTACTGTAATACAAATCACATCTATCACGGGGTTTCTTAAGTTTTCAGTTTCATTCTTCTTGGCAGCACATTCAAGAAGAAGTTAAGACCGTTAATGAGATGTAAAAGTTTTGCACACATGGTCGTGGGAACAATGAATGTGAGTTGATTTGAAGGTAAACAAGTACGTTTGGAGCCGAGGAATTGAAAGCACCCCAAGAACAATATATGTCCTCTGGACCTAACTCTCCACTAACCCACTCATTTCTTTCTTTTTACTGTGTATTTTATCATATCTAAAAATATAATTATGGTACATTTTACGGATTTGCAATTCTCATTTTCTTTTGTTTAAGTCCTTGAGGGCTAATCAATTTTAGGGTGACATACCTTCATATATAGAAAGTACTTACTCCATATTATATTTTAATTTGTTGAATCTTTTTAATCTCATAAATGTATACAAGCAAATTTTAGAAATCCTTGAATATACATGTATTAAGGAAACGGGTAGCATGTCTAAAATTATGTATGTAACAAATTATCATGTATAGAGCTTATTTGTAATTGCCCTAATTAATTTAGTTAACTAACCAACGGCAATTGAATAAAATGATATTCATTTCTCTTAACATTCCTCCGAACGTGAACGATATGTGGAGCTTGGATTGAATAAAGAATTGAGTAGAAGTCACCGCTTTTGTGAACATCACCATATATAAGTCGGTTAGTGGTAGCAACGTCATAGCGACCCTTGTGAGATTTGGGCAAGACTATAGCTCTAATGAAATGTAAGCAATCAATCTCAAAGTGCTAAGTTGTTGATGAATACGAGAAAACAATCAAATAAGCAGCGTCAACTTAATTAGTCACACCAAAGAGTAGGTGTATATATAGCTAGAAGACAACTATAACTCTAGCATAAGTGACATATATGATCCACCGCACCTCAGCACCAGAAGCTACATGAGGTAGATGTTCATATTCAGGCTGCAGGAAACAATATGCTGCTATCTAAAACTCCAAGAACTAAGGATGGAACAAAGAAAAACAAAGGATTGGTTGAAGCAACAATCAATAGGGCAACTCACCTATTTAGTATCATTGTACTCATGAATAGTAATAGTATAGGTCAGAGAAAGTCAATTCATGAGTATTAGTACCCTTAAGATACTCAAAGATACGTTTAACTCTTAATTAGTCAGTTTCGATCAATAGGTTTTTAAACTGAAAAACACTTACGAATAACATAGGTAATCTAGAGTTTCGTAAATTGCAATACTCTAATAGTACTCTTATAAGGTAATAGATCGTTCATAAGTACTCCATAATGTCAAGAAAGTTTTCATGCCCGAAGATACTAGTGTAGAAAGTGACTTGCGCTAGCTTAAGCAAGTATGCATCAATACTTCTAATAGATGATTTTGCTAGTATAAAGTGTAATCTGTCATTGAAGAAAGGGGGTTTGTACACTAATGAAATCAATTTGCTTAAATGTTTTCGAGGCAAATGAAAATTTAATTGTTGAATCACCTCTATCACAAAGCTTTAGAAGCTCTTAGTACTAATGATATCATTAATGTATACAAGAAAATAATATCTATGAAGCTTTGTAATAAACAA